>NDXB01015929.1:91401-102202 GCA_002631895.1 Agapornis roseicollis
TTTTTTTTTTTTTTTAATTTCCATTCTGATTTTATCCCAAACTTCTCCACTTCCCTTCATTACAGTCTTTTCTCCAGGCTACTGCTCTGTACCAAAATTTTCTACCCAATTCTTCTCTGACCTCTGTTCTTGCAAATCATTTACATTGCTTTCCTTTATCTTTTCAGTTGATATTTACCATCTTTATTGCTTCCCAACATCATCTCAGGTTCCTATTGTTTGTTTATAGAGCACATTGGTGGGGTCTGTGTTTATTCAGTACTGTGTTTGCTCCATGGCATTGTTAGCCTTTTAGCACTATTGTCAATATAATTAATAATTATAAAATGGGAAACTGATCGTAGAGCCAGTGTCCCTGCTGCATAACTAGTTGTTCCAGTTCTTACTCTGGTATTTTTCCTAGATTTGTGTCTGTGATGTCCTTCCTGGCATCATTTGTTCTTTTCCTCAGATTTAATTTTAATGGTTATCTTTTAATTTTAATTTTTATGTTTTGCTTCTGTTACTCCAGACTTTGGAAACACTTAATTGCAGAGAGTGCTGCTACATCCAAAGGGGCTGTCACACTGATAAAATGAAATGTGTATTTATGTCCTTATAGAAGCTGGACCCTAGACCTGAGGGTCAGCAGAGCCTTTTCTTGCATCTTATGTTATCTCTGCTTTTGGTTGCCTATAGCTAGGGGTTATGTTAATGTACCAAGAGTAACATAAATGTTGCACGTGCTCTAGTGGAAGGTGCCCATGGCAGGGGGTTTGAAACCAGATGATCTTTAAGGTCCCTTCCAACCCAAACAATTCTATGATTCTAAGTATAAAGAAGCATCAATACATAAAATAAATGAGGTCATCATGAGCCAGAAGTCCACTTATAGTCAGCAAGTCTGGATCCTTAAAGTTATTTTCTTCTTTTTTTCCTAACATATTATATCTGAGCTCTTTTTTCACTTATCATTAGTCATATCTATAAGTAGTGATATGTTATCTTGTTACATTGAGGGGTAATGAAAATAATTGAGCAACACAAAATGAGAATTTTTCTGAACAGTGAGAAGGTAAACAGCTACATTCAAAGGATTCCTTTGCCTTTCATGCTGGCTTGCATTTTTCACACATTTTTAGAGTTTGAAGCCAGAGAATATTATTATATCATTGTGTCTGCACCTCTTGGGCATTAGACCTCTTGTCTAACCTCATAGGTCATCCTGTTATTCCTGTACTAAGTCCACTTATTTGATTTACACTGCTGCATAAGCTTTAGTTTTAGTGATTGGCTTGAGTGTACCTTTTTGGAATTATCAGTCATTGTTTTCAGATGTTCTAATGACATTTAATTCCAGAGTTTAGAAACCACTAATTTAGGTTTCCCAAATTGAAGTGTTGTGGACAATATAATTTTATTGGTTTGTAGTTGATATTTTCACTCTTCAGCTTTTTACCCTTTGCTAACTGCTGAAATGAATTTTTAAAGGAGAATTGATTATAACTTTGGTAAATAGATATAATTACCAAGACTGTCTGTAGCTGGATTTTTACTTAAGAGGAACTATATTTATGTTATCTTTCCTTATTGGATGCAATGCTATGCATATAATATTTCTTTCTCAATATACTCCTTTTGTTAGGACCACCTCTAATACTCTTAAGTCAGGCATGTGTCTCCTGAGAGCACTTGAGTTACCCCAGTTTGATGCTGACATACTTATTTGGTGGTGATGTAACATCATCTAAGGATGCATTCAGTGCCTTTGCAATTTGGCAGCATGCAAACATTTGATCTCACCATATAAAAGTTTATAGAAGTGGTTACTGTTTGCTTTTAATTTAAGATAAATATAGTTAAGTAATATAGCTTCCATATGCTTCTGCGTGTCATATGCTAACATGGTGGCATACAAACATACTCCTGTGGGTGTCAAAACCAGAAGGCAGCATCTGTCATCCTGTTAGACTGAATATCCTGTTAGCAGCCCTTGTTCAATGTCCTGACAGGACTCTATAACTGCAGAAAGGGAAATTTTCCTCCCCAGTCTATACATTTAACACTTGACTTATGTCTTGAAGCAAAGAGGTTGCATCTGCAGCTATTTGCATTGCTTATATTAATTGTTAACTTTTCTTGACACCCTAATGAGTGTATCCACACTGTGTTAAATAATTCCAGCTCTTAACTGGAAAAAAGAAAAAAAAAAAAAAAAGGTATTATCTTTTAGCATTTTAAACCTAATTTCTTTTAAGTTTAATTCATGATATTATTTCTGTTGTTATGAGAGAAGTTGTACTTTTGTTTGGGTGCCAGACATTATTTTGTGCAATTCATCAGAATTGCATTATATTGTCATCCTGCAGCTTGGCCCGAAGTGATTATTTCCAGTTTGGTGGCATTGACTGGTGGTAATAAGAGAATAGCAGAAGTTCAAAAGGAAATCCTGCATTACCCCTCTTTATGGGAATCAATAGTATAATTTGAATCCCTTTATGTGGTAGTGTCCTGTTATTAGCTGTTTCTATTTGTATATTTGTGGCCATTCTAAATGCTGCAGAGATGGTAGAAGTCACACATTGTGTCTAGGAGGGATTTATTCTTACTATGTGATTTTTCCTTTCTCAGTGCATAGGGCTGCAAATTGACTGCATTTGCTCTCCAGTGGTACTCGCTTTTAAAAAAAAAAGAGAGGTTGACATAGCAGAAATGGGTTTGCGGTATGGGTTTATTAAAAACCACTGTGACAGAATTGAGGATTACGGGGAAATATTTTTTATGCAACATAAACCACACATGAGCCAACCCAATCAGTAGTTTGAAACTACGGAGGATGAATAATCCTGAAGGTCCACTGAAAACAGATTTGTCGCATTCCATTTCCAGAAGTGCCTGTATTTGAAAATGTTTTTCTTGTAAGTGTTAAAGCTAACTTAACTCAGAAATAAGTTCACAGCAGGCAGAAATGAGGTGATGAGTTCCTGAATGAATCACTGGAGTTGATCTGTCAGCTCTTCTGATTCCTGTCTGGCCCTTTTCAGTCCATTAAGATGCCCTAATGGGGCATTTGTTTTATTATTTAATTTATTTTAGCAGTTTATGCTGCTCACCTGAAGCATCATTGTAAGCCCGTACCAGAAATCCTGCCATTTTTGTGACTGACATGCTGTAAATATCAGGCCCATTAAGCTCAAGCTTTTAATGGTGATTCAGCTCAAACTGAAGAAGTCATGCATTGGCATTGTCTTTGAAAATATTAGCAGTCTCTTGAGTAGAAATTAATTGCCTCCTAGTATGACTGAAATGCACTGTACTGCTTAGGCAAATCCAAGGCAGCCTGAGTTTTTGGTATGTAAGGGTACCGGATGTTCATGGCTGGCATTTTGTTTATGTGTGTGAAACCAGAAGTGTCTGCTCTAACAGCAGTGATGCAGCTGCTTGGTTGGGTCTCCAAGAAGGTGCTCATCTGGCCCTACCAGCTTAGTAATAACACTGCTGGCAGTGATAAGTGCAGAAGCCCAGAAAAGTGAAATGCTTGCTTTCTAGGTAGTGTCTTAGGCACCAAAAAATGCGTCTTGGATTCCTTGCTCTTTGGCCAGTGCTTTCTCTCCTTGCTGGCACGGGGGTTTTGTTGCTTTCTCAGGAATGACTGGGTTGAGTTACCAGGATCAGCACTTACAAAAAGAAGGAATTCTCTATTTTCAACCATGTTCCTGTCCCTAATGACCTCACAGGAGATCATCCTTCTCTCCTGCTTGAAGTCTTGGGTCTCTTAATAGACTATCCATTGTATTTTCTTCTTTTCAGCTCCATCATGTCTCCATGCTTATACATGTATAATACGCTATATTATTTGTAATTTTAACTTTCCTCTACACCAGTTTCTTTAAGCTCTATGATCTCTGTCAAATATTTGCCCTGCTCTTATATGTCATAGAATCATAGAATAGTTAGGGTTGGAAAGGACCTTAAGATCATCTAGTTCCAACCCCCCTGCCACCTCACACTAAACCATGCCACCTAAGGCTTCGTCTAACCTGGTCTTGAATACCGCCAGGGATGGAGCACTCACAACCTCCCTGGCCAACCTATTCCAGTGCCTCACCACCCTAACAGGAAAGAATTTCTTCCTTATATCCAATCTAAACCTCTCCTGTTTAAGTTTGAACCCNCCTCACACTAAACCATGCCACCTAAGGCTTCATCTAACCTGGTCTTGAATACCGCCAGGGATGGAGCACTCACAACCTCCCTGGCCAACCTATTCCAGTGCCTCACCACCCTAACAGGAAAGAATTTCTTCCTTATATCCAATCTAAACCTCTCCTGTTTAAGTTTGAACCCATTACCCCTTGTCCTGTATATCCATCACTTTTAGCATCAAAATAGGCTCAACAATCTCAGTGACCTATTTGTGTGCTTGAAATTAAGCACATTTGTGCAGAAGATGAGGCTATTAGGTAATAACTCATTACAGCATGGAATGTCTAGTTTAACACTGATATTTAGAAGTTCCATCACTTAGGTTGCCATTAATAAATGTCAGGAATGAATTGTGGTCTTCTGTCGGACACTAGTAAACATTGCAATGTGATGGTTTATTATGCAGTTACAAAAGCTGCCTCATGGGGCTGGTGGTGTAGGATACTGTTTGTTTCCCTACGGACTCTAGTGGTTGTTGTGATGCTGAGAGGATGGTTTGCATATACTTGGCCATACTTCACATGGACATATTTGTGTTGACAGATCTTTGGTGTCCTTGCTGAAGGTAATGAGGCTACACAGACCTTGGGCATCAGATTCTATTACTTGCTTAACCTTCCTGAAGAGGGCAATTACCCTGCTTTCCCATACAGAATGGTGACCTCTGTCCTTACACTCTTGTAACTGAGAAGGGGAATGTGTCCAAGTTTCTGACTGCTGGAGCTGAGAGCTAGAAAGGGTCAAAAGCATGGAAAGTCAAAGGCGAGGATAAGCAATTTAGAGGTAGCTATTAGTATGCTGATTTATTGTCATTTGAGTCTAAAGAGACTTTTAACAATTGCTTACCTTTTGCATGCTCTTCAAAATGTTGATTTTTTTCTTAGAAATCTAATTCCATTTTTTTTTTTTTATTTCCAGATGGTTGCCAACCCATCCCTTGCTCCCGTGCAGTTCTGTAGTTAAAAAACAAAAGTCAGGTGTACTCATTGCTAAGTTACANTTCTTTTGCATTCAAAATGTTTATTTTTTTTCTTAGAAATCTAATTCCATTTTTTTTTTTTTATTTCCAGATGGTTGCCAACCCATCCCTTGCTCCCGTGCAGTTCTGTAGTTAAAAAACAAAAGTCAGGTGTACTCATTGCTAAGTTACACCCCAGTAAATCCTTTAACTGTAAGAAAACAGAGTTCTCATTTTCCTTTTTCTTCATGCACTCCTAGTTGCATTAAGTGCTGGCAACAAGGAAAAACACATGCTGTCTCAAAAACCTGAATTATTTAGGAATCTCCATAAAATAATATCACAGTTTGTTAAATAATAAAATCTGGATTAATAATTTCATCTTCTGTTGCCTTATGATATGATCATAAGTGATCATATCATAAATCAAAGTGCTTGAGATGACTAAAGTCTTGGGGCCAAATTCAGTTCCTACTTCTGTCCCTGACTTTATTACTTTAGTCAAGTCATGATCTTTCCTTTGGTTAACCTACAAAGTAGGATATAAATAGCCTATGATCTTAGAGATTTTGTGAGAATTAATTATTATTAATGAAATGAAAGACTCCATGATGTGCAGACTATTTTTATTTATTATAATTACTTATTAATTCACTGAAACTTTAGCAAGTTTTATTACAGGCTTCCTGTGACTCAGTTTTACACATTAATAATTTTGTCCTCCGTCATGGCTATCCAGTGCCATTATCTGCCCTGAAAAATTAATCATTACAGTCCAAAAAAGGATAAAGGCATTGAGCTAAAATAAAACTGGTGGCAAATCAGTGCATTTTAAGTCCTGGGCTATGCCCTTGCAAAACTTGTTTGACTCTTGCTTGGCCCCAGAGACATCTACATCCAAATTCAGAGATCAGAGCCCTAGGCCAACCCTGTGTCTCGTGTTTCCTATTGCCATGGCCCAGTCTTAGAGACCTGTAAGCTTTGGGCAGGGGACTAGAGAAATGCATTGCCTGTGAATGTGGGCTTCAGCCTTGATGGTGCTGTGCATGAAGACAAATCTCAGTATATGCACAGGGGCTCTGCTTCTGCATGTGTGCAATGGCATTTCAGGTTGGATGGAGTTCAGCAGAGTGACACTCCTCAGTTGAGACCTGCAGAGGAGGTTTCTTTTATTATTTTTTTTCTATTTGTTTGTTTGTGTTTGGGTTTTTTTTTTCTTTGGGTTTTTTTTTCTTTTCCTCTGTTAAAAGACCCATTCAATAGTTCTCATTCATCCACCCTCATAGCAAGCTGTTCTGCACTGCAAAACCAGATTCTAGTAACGTGCTGTAGCTGTAGTTCTTTTCTATCATGGCCACAGACTGAATGCTTGTGCCCTTCCTCTTACATGCCTCCATTTATGCCAGAGATTCAAAGGTTCAGATGGCCAGAGAGTAGGAGAGCACAAGGTATAGCACAATATTTAGGAAATTGCAGTTTTAGTTGCATGAGTGTTGTGTACATCAAAGCTTGGGAATCCTGGTCTTGACCAACTATGTTTTCTGGCACATAGCCACAGTATTATATCTTTTCTTGTTTGTTTGTACAATGTATCATTGTTGAAACCATTGCCCCCACCCTTAAAATGACTACCTCCTTGAGAAGATTGAATTTATATCATCTTTTAGATAACATATGGCTCAAATAAGAATGTGTCTTCATGGTTTTGTGAAGTTTCAAGCACGTATTTGAGTGATGCATAAATAATGACCTAAAAAAAAATCAGCGTTATCCTTTTAACCCAGGACAGAGAATCTCACATAGAACACAAGTACTGACTGCATAGAGTACAACATAGGATGTATAAGAGTATAAAGATTTCTGTACTTTTACTTCTCAGCTGTTACATGCCTCTCAGAGCACAACAACTCTGCCAGTGTTGGTGACTGCTTGCGGTGGGCTGGAGCTATGCCATCTGTTGTACAGGAGTGCCTCATTCCCTGCAAAGATGACTGCACATTTACACCCTGGTCCAAATTTACAGCATGTTCATTTGGCTGTGAATCAACTAGAAGTAGGAGGCGGTCACTAACAGGTATAATCTTTTATAATATTAATCTGATGGCGATACTTGTGGATAATGCCTCTCAGATTTTGGTGGACTGTTGTTGGGGTTTTGGGAAAGCCCAGACAGAGTGCTGATCATCCTGAACTGATTTTTGATCTCATACTGATCATTGCCTGCTTTATTCACATCCATTTTGGTACAAGAATAGTGCAGAAAAACTAAGCGGTTGAAAGCCATTTATAAGCATAAACCAAACATAACTATTCATTCTGCAAGTTTATCTGACCTATTAATCTGGGAAGCGTGCAGTAAGTGTGTATACAAGTACATACTGTACAAGCACAAATCAGTGTGATTTTCTGTTTAAGACTCTTGAAATCTGGGAGATTTGTGCTCAGCAGTATCCAGTAGTTCAAGGGGGCAAATTAGTATCATGAATAAAGAAAAAACAGTATCATTAAACTAATTTTATTTGTTCTTTTATATGTATCCATTAAAAACTCTAGTTCAAACCATTACATGGAACAGTCTCCTGTACTTGCTCTTGTGGTTTGTTATTATGTTATCTGAATGCTGACTAAACTGGAAAGCTTTAAAACTCTATAACATGAATAGTTTGGAACTGCTTGTTTTGTTCAGAGTTGTCTTCCCCACACATGTGTAGCTAAATCAAATTAAAATGAATTATACTGTTTTCAGAAGATTTACAAGAAATTTACTGTTATTGTTATTCTGAAAACTGGCATCTTTTCATATTTCTGTGTGGTGTTTGACAGCTATGGTGTAGCTGGCTTCAGTGTGCTTCATTTATAGAGGTGAAATTTGAAAGACTTCTACTATGGTGTAGAATACTAACATTGCTGTAAATATATCTTCTGCAATAATGCCTGCAAACTGAATGACAGAGAATTATGGTGGCTACCACTGCTCTTTTCTTCTAGACACACTTGTACCTGACTGCATGGTTGTCTTGTTATTCAGTTTGCTACTGCTGGAATGATCTAAATTTTTAGCAACTTACAATTACAGTATGCATATATAATGGCTTCAAGCTGCCATTTGTTAGTATGGCTCATTGAAGGATAAAGACTCCTCTTTTACTTAAAAATTATTATTATACATTTTTCTATTGTTTCTACTAAGAAGCATATTCTAAAATGTTCTCTGTATGTTTATAGTAGTAGAAATCCTTTATCCGTATCAGAATAATAGGTGACTGTTCTCGTAGAAAATAGCTAAGAATTAAGTGAATACTTACTTCCAGGCAGTTTTAAATCTGAATTTTCTTTATGAACATCTGTGCAAGTTACAAAACAGTATAGGTCTGACCTATACCCTTTCTTGCGATGTTCTATATCAGACATAAATCTATTCAAGTGGACTGGAAATTGTTTCTCATAGGTTTTGATAGCTTGTAGGAGACAAGCAAAGCATTTGTGACCAAACACCACCATTTTCTCCCATATGACCTTGTTGGGTTCCCTTCCTCCTGCTGGGAAGCAGCTCATAGCCTCAGCCCCTGCCCAGCAAAGGAGTTCTGAAGAACAAGTGGTTAACATGCAGCAGGAGTCCCAGGCTGTGCTGTGGTGGGGGCAGCACAATACCATAGATTGCAGCAAGGAAAGACCAAATCAGATACCAGCTTTGGTTTGACCATATTTCAAAAGGAAAAGTGAATGAGATTAGTGCTGACCTGCGGTTGTGTAAAACTTCATGAAAAGTGGAGCTAGCCAGAAGTCTTGAAAAATCTCATCCATAGGAACTCAGTCCAAAGATTTAAAGAAAGTGCTATTTTGGGAAATATTTCACAATGCCAGGAGAGTCCTTTATCCAGTTGTATTTCACCTTTTTGTAAGAGTACAAGAATTGTACCTCCTTGTTCAATACTCTGCTTGTTCTCACGTGAATGTTTTTGCTTCATTCTGAAAGTTTGTCTTGGTTTAAAACGAGCCATTAACTACATACCATGCAGTTGCATTGCAGAGTTCATTAACAGTGTCATTTCATAGGAATCTGCTAATTGTTTGCTAAGTATTTGCTTGCCTCCCACTCAGTTTTTAATAGTATTATTCATTTTACTTTGTAAGTAATCACAGACTTATGAAATTAGTCATTACTTAAGAAGTGAAAGACTTGTTACAGAACATATCAAATATCAAAGTCATAATGAAAACAGTTTTAAGGAAGTCTTCAGTTAATTAATACAGTCAATTAATTCACTTTATTGTGGATACAGTGCATTTTCTGTAGGAAGGTAGATTTTTAATGTTTCATGGATTTTTATGTACAGTATGTACTACCTGATAATATTTAATGCATATAATATTTGTTAGTGTTTAGAAATGTAATTTTTAGTGTTTAGAAATTTAATTTTAAAAAGAAAATGCTATTTAATTGAAGTATTTATATCCTCAAAAATTCTGGAGATAGTATTTTTAATAGCAATTTTTAAAGCTATCTCCGAAGGTGATAAAAATATCAGCATCACTTAATCTAAAATTACTCCTTTGTGAAGAGTATGGGATGAATGTCACTTTTGCCCTCAAATTAGGGCTTTCATGCCAGTTTCATTAGAGGAAAGATTCCTACAAAACAGGTGGCAGAAAAAGTTGGAAAAAAAGTGTCATATAGGTGTGAGATTATTAGCATCCTTACCTGTGTCTGATGTGCTTCATGCAATAATGGCAAACATGGCCAAGTCCCAAATTCCCATGTTTACCAATACAGTGCACAACACACAGCTGTAGGTATACAGTGAGTTTGTGGCTTCTGTCAGCTCATCTAACATAACATGCTGGAAATGTCACTGCAGACCTCCCAGTCTATTAAAAGCCTTTAAAAAGACTTTCCTTGAATATGTGGAGTTGTACATCTTATTATACCTTAATCAAATTTTACTATAAATGCAAGTGTAATACATAAGATTATATATAAACATGTATTAATATAAATATGTATATATATATACATACACAGAGAGAAATATCAAGAGGCCAGCACTATTTTGTTTCTTTGTGTTTATTATCTCTTTGTGCTAGAACTTTACATTCCCCTGAACTCTGAAAATACAATTTTTAAAAAACTGGGTCTTGAAGGACAGTTGTATTCATAGAATCATATCATAGAATTCTAGAATGGTTTGGATTGCAAGGGACCTTAAGGATCATCTGGTTCCATTTCCCCTGACATGGACAGGGTCACCTTCTACTTCCTTATCCCTGCCTGTTCTTGTAAAAAATCTCTCTCTAGCTTTCTTGTAGGCCCCTTGTCATGGTTTAAACCCAGCCACGCATCTCATTCACTCACTCAACCCCCCCTTTCTTGCCCTCCCCTGCTTCCAGAGGGATGGGGAGGAGAATCAAAAGAATGCAACTCCCACAGGTTGAGATAAGAACAGTTTAGTAACTAAGGTATAACACAAATCACTACTGCTACCACCAATAATAATAACGATAAAGGAAATAACAAGGGAAAAGAATACAGCATCTCACCAACCACCAACAGATAACTCACGACACCCCACCAGCACCGACCGAATACCTCCAACCAACACCCCAGAGAGAGAGCTAGCCCTTCCGGATAACTCCCAGTTACATCCTGGGCATGACGTG
>NDXB01015929.1:102230-123095 GCA_002631895.1 Agapornis roseicollis
TCACGACACCAGCACCGACCGAATACCTCCAACCAACACCCCAGAGAGAGAGCTAGCCCTTCCGGATAACTCCCAGTTACATCCTGGGCATGACGTGCTATGGTACGGAATAGCTCTTTGGTCAGTTTGGGTCCTGTCCCTGTTTCCTCCTGGCCTCCCCTCCTCCCTGGCAGAACACGAGGCTCACAAAGTCCTTGGTCAGGGTAAACATTGCTTAGCAACAACCAAAAACATCAGTCTTAACAGCCTTGTTCCCAGGTTAAGTCAAAACACCAGCTACTAAGGAGGAGAAAAACTGACTGCAATTGCTGAACCCAGGACACCCCTTTAGGTAGTAGAAGAGGTCTGGAATCCTTGGCTTTATCCTTGGAAGTATATGTTTGTATGCAAACAGTTACTGATGACAGCCAGCTTGTGCTTCTGTTACATTGTGAAAAGACTCTTGGTTCCAGTTTAGAAAGAGGGTTGTGCGGTTATATACTTGCCTTTTGTTCGTAGTATCTTTTCTTGTGCAGAATACCAAAGAGAAAACTTTTTTTTAGGGATTAAAGCATTAAAAACTTTTTTCAGAAGTATTTTTAGTGCATCCAAGATTCCTAGTGAGCATTTTGAGTACAGTATACAGATGTGGTTTGTTAGTGAAGATGAATATTCCCCTTCTATGCAGATGACAAGTGCAAAGATGTTTCTGAGCTCAGCAAGTATAAAGATTGTTTCATATCATGTTGGCTACCCCATGCCATAAAAAGCCTTGATTTTATCATTGGAGGCTGTATACAGACATTTGTTCCCTTGAGTGGGTATAGGGATGCAGGGAGCATGAATTCCTTTGTTTACATTATCTCTTCTTGTACTGGGGACCTCTTTACACATCTAGAACTCTTGCAGGAGCAGGCATGGAGAGTACAGTTGCAGAGAGCTGTACCACGGTTTTATTTGAATGCTGCTGCTTCCTGAAGCTTCTGAAAGAGCCTTCTTTTAAAACCTGCTGAAGGAACAGAAGAAAATTTAAACCCAAATATAACCATTGAAATGCTATCCAGCCCTAATAATTTACTGAGGATTATCTTCTGTGCTTTCTTCAAAGCACAGTTTGTGTGCAGAATGCATCTTTAACTAATTTGTAATGTAGCCTCAAAGAAGTCGTGGCTAATGTAGAGTTCTCTAGAAGCTGTCCTGGTAACCATTGATTGTGAGCAAATAGAAACAAAACAGTATATTTATTTTCATCAGATAAATATAGAAAAATGTTGCTCTATAAAATTAAAAAGTATTATCTGGGCAGACCATTCCTAGAGTAAAACTTCATGTTTTTCTCCTTGCGCTACCCATCAAAACAGTATTTCCAAGTTCTCTGGCTGCCCCTCAAGCTAAATATGTTGTCTTCACACACCATAGCACCAGCAGAAGCTAGTAGATACTTCAGAAATGTTTCTGGATGTTAACATTCAGATTGTCTTGGTTCTAATGTGTTGAATTCATGCAAGTATAAGTAATATGATGTGGTGTTATCAAAAGTAGCAGATGTTAAGTAATGAACGAATTTCTGTGGTTGGAACAGGGCGAAGCAGAAAGCGAGACAAATGCCAGAATACGGAAATTTATCCTCAAGTTGAAACAGAGCTGTGCCCCTGCGAGGTGTTTACCTCCCAGCCCCATGGAAATTGGTCTGACTGCATTATCGGAGGTGGTACCTCTGAGCCACAGTTTCGAACACAATCCTACAAAGACACAAAGGAGTGTGGCAAGGGTGTACGGCTGCGAGCTATTGCCTGTTACGATAAGACTGGCAGACTCGTGGAACCATCTCGCTGTAGCAGTTCAGGTAAGGAGATCTAAAAAAGTGTACAACACATGTAAATAATCATGATGCTGAGCTTGGTTATCCACTCAATGGTTTATTTTAGAGCCAGCCTGTGGTGAAATAGCTTTCACAAAGTTGCCGTAAGTGTTAAACATTGTTCTAATATCTTTTCATTGCTCTTAATACTGAGGTTTTCCTCAGTATAAGGATGTGATGGCATTTCTACAATGGAAATGAAGTAGAGGAGAGATACAGTTGGGTACACTATCAGAATACCAGAGGCATTTCTTTTCTTTATCTGAAAATCTGATAAAAGTATAGGCTTAGAAGCTATATTTGTTTGAAGATATCACCTACTTGTTCACAGGTTTTTATACCTTTTCACTAAATTTGCAGATTTGCATGTTTTTTTTCAATGAAGGAATCAGGAATTTTCTTGAGATAATACTTAATTACAATACCCTTATGGCATCACCTGCTGTCGCTCATGCCAAGTACACAACTTCAGCAGCCAGTGGTCTTCATGCAATTTTGTGCCAGTCCCAAGCTTAAGTTCATTCACAGTGTATATTTCAATGTCACTGCTTGCTGTGGGTCTGGGCTGTGGTTCTGTCCACTTATATTTCACATATAATGAAGTATATACAAGATATAATCAAATAGCCTTTATCAAGCAGACAGCGGGCAGAATTAGAAGTAGAACAAGCAGGAAATGTCATTCCATCTGGATATTTTCTCTCAGCTTCTGTGGTCTGTCCCAGACAACATCCTTGTCTCTAAACCAGGGAGACATAAATCTGATGGATGGACCACTCAGTGGATAAAGAGTTGGGTGGATGGCTGCACTCAAGAGTTGCCCAAGCAGAAACTGGTAACAAGTGATGTACCTGAGGGGTCAGTGTTGGGACCAACTCTGTTCAATGCCTTTGTCAGTGATATAGACAGTGGGATTGATGCGCCCTCAGCAAGTTTGCTGATGACACCAAGCTGTGTAGTTCAGTTGATCCGCTGGAGGGAGGAGATGGGATGCAGAGGGACCTTGACACGCTTGAGAGGTGGTCCAGTGCCAGCCTCATGAAGTTCAACCAAGACAAGTGAAAGGTTCTGCACCTGGTTAGGGGCAATCCCAGGTACATCTGCAGGTTGGGCAGAGAAGATAATCAGAGCAGCCCTGCAGAGAAGGACTTGGGGGTGTTGGTTAGTGGGAAACTGAACATGAGCTGGCTTCAGTTTGAGTTCGTGGTCCAAAAAGCCAACTGTATCTTGGGCTGCATCAAAAGGAGCATGACCAGCAGGTCGAAGGAGGTGATCCTGCTCCTCTACTCTGCTCTTGTGAGACCTCACTTGGAGTATTGTGTGCAGTTCTGGTGTTCTAAATGTAAGGACATGGAACTGTTGCAGCAAGTCCAGAGGGGGACCACAGGGATGGTAAGGAGGCTGTAGCACCTTCTCTATGAAGACAGGCTGAGAGAATTGAGGCTGTTCAGACTGGAGAAGAGAAGGGCTTGTGGATATCTCATAATGGCTTTCCAGTATCTGAAGGGGGCCTACAAGGACACTGAAGAGGGACTCTTTATCAGGGATTGTAGCAATAGGACAAGCAGTAATGTGTTTAAACTTAAACAGGGGAAGTTCAGGTTAGATACAAGGAAGAAGTTCTTTACTGTAAGGGTGGTGAGGCACTGGAATGGGTTGCCCAAGGAAGTTGTGAATTTTCCACCCCTGGCAGTGTTCAGGTCCAGGCCAGGTTGGACAGAGGCTTGGGTGACGTGATCTGGAGTGAGGCAACCCTATCTGTGGCAGGGAGGTTGAAACCAGGTGAACTTAAAGTCTTTTCCAACCCTAACTATTCTATGATTCTGTGAATCACAGTTTGTTGCTATCTTTACACTAAATCAATTTACACAAAAAAGCCCCTCTCTTAAGAGCAAATTCTGTGCCTATCCTGTTCCCAAACCACTTACACTGTCTGACTTACAGTCAAAAAGCTTAGGATACCACACAATGTGATGTAGTAGGTTGGAAGACTGCTATATGATGGGAGAGGAAGAAATGATGTCTCAGGAAGAGATTAAGTAATACAGTCAGAACTATTAATGCTTCCAAATATATAAGGGAGGAGAGAAAGAAGTGGAGCTGCTCTGTGGAGGGTCTTCAGGATGAGGCTCAGCAGCCTGAGCTGCATGTAATAAAAAGGGGGAAAACCCACTGAAATGAAGTGATTCAGTCCTAGAGTGAATTCCTCTCACAGCTGTTGATGGCTGTTCCAGCTGGCTGCACGTCTTCATAAAGCAGCTTTCCACGGTTTGTGTTTCAACAATGTGCTTTTGTACCAATTGATTATGCCTCTGTGGCCCATGAAGGAGGAATGCTCTACCTTTCCCCCACAACATTACCTTTTCTTCAGCAAAAAGGGAGCTGTTGGGTTTTGAAAGGCAGGTTTGCCTGTGCTGTGACTCGCTCTTTCAAAAAACTCAGGATTTTTATCACTATTAAAAAGAGGAGGTTGTGCGTGGAGCTTTTCTGAATAACCTTGAAGCCTGTTTTCTGTCAGTGATATTTATGTGGCATTTTTAATGGTCTGGCTTCTCTTAGGGAGGTAGTAGGGAGTGGTAGCTCAAGGGAATTATTGTTGGCTTTCTTGTCTTCAGCTTTTTATCTGAGCAGAAATGATTGCAGCTCAGCCCTGGCCCAGGATCTGTGTCAGAGTCTAGAGGGGTGGTCAGTACTGTAGAGCAGAGCCCTGTCATATGCCTGTCCTCAGAATGTTCTGAAGACCTTTAGATTTGGAAGTGGGGTGGAAAGGAGGGGTGAGATGTTTTCCTTCTGGATGCCCCACAAGGAGTCCTCCTAAGGGTGGACTATTAATCTCCAGCCAGACCACTGTTTAATACCCAGTATGTTTAATATTCTAATTGCTACCCATGTTAAAAACCTTGCTTTCCCTGCGAGGCTAGTGGGAAAGCAGCATTGCCTTGGTCTCCAGAGGACATAGGTATTTTGGTGACTTTGGATGTAAACTGTGCAAAAGTGGGCAGAAAGTTCCATGGACTCCACTATCACTTTGGAGCTGCCTTCCATCCAGAGCAGTTTAGTGAGGATAAGCCTGATATTAATGCTCTTTAGAGCTGGGAGCTTTCAAAGTATACCTCTGAACACATTATTGAATTTGTGATAGAAACAAATCATTATCCAATTAATAATTAGCAGAATGTTATTCAACCATAATATGGAAGAGCAAATTACAGAAGCATGCAGAATTCCTAAGCCCTGAGAAATTGTTCATAACAGGTTTTTTTTAAGTAGCTCAGTTTGACTTGTTCACAATTAGCATCAGGTGACCTTTTAACATTTGCCAGCTGACCATATTATGGCTAAGTTATTGACCTACATATTGAATGCCAATCAGTGTGATATCTAGGCACTGTTCTTGCTTTATAAGCTGTGGGGGTAAGTATATTCCTCTTTTAATGCATAGAATTATAGAATGGATTTGGGTTGGAAGGAACCTTAAAGATCATCCAGTTCCAATCCCCCTGCCATGGACAGGGACACCTTCCACTAGACCAGGTTGCTCAAAGTCCCATCCAACCTGGCCTTGAATACTCCCAGGGATGGGGAAGCCATATCTGGGCAACTTGTTCCAGTGCCTCACCACCCTCATAGTGAAGAACTTCTTCCTAATACCTAATCTGAATCCACCCTCTTTCAGTTTAAAGCCATTCCCCCTTGTCCTATCACTGATTCTTTCAAGTCTTCTGACATCTCTTTGTTTCCGGCTCTTTTACTTTTGCAGGACAGTGCATTTCCTTCCTTTCTCTTGAACCAGGACAGAAATGAGAAGTTGTAAGACTTTGACCTTAGTTCTTTGCTACATCCTTTTAAAAAGCTTTTACAAAATTCAGAAAGAAAGATGTAAGGATGTGAACTTTGTATTAGAAGTAGATTAAAGTTTGTTCAAGACTTGATAATGCCATGAACACAAGGTGTGGGACAACAAAAATATAATAGAATAGAATATATCAGCTTGTAGCTTTTCTAGAGAGCAAACTCTGGCTCTTGCCTTCTTGCTGCAATGATTTTTATTTTTCCTGACAGAAACCTGGCTGTTGAACTTACCAAATCAGTAGGGTTTAGTTCACTTGTGTCAATGTGACTTATTATGTGAATGTATCATAGTTACCGAGTGAACGTACTGTGAGTTTGAGTCTAATGTAGAAATTAATCGTGAGATCTGAGGCTCTGATTTTACACTGAGGTTTTTGAGCAATTCTTCATTTGCAGCTTAAGGGGGGAGGCACCCAAACCAAAAAAGTCTGTTCATCTGTTTGTTGCAGTCTAGACTTAAACTCTTCTAAGCCTGTTATCTACAAATATATTAACCCTTTAAGCATGTGTTTTCAACAGGAAATGGATTTTCTCCCCATTGGCATAGTTACTACATACAGAGTATCCCGAGGTCCAAACTTAGTGAAAACAAGACCATTCCAGATGTGCCATAATGGAAATGTGCTACTAGCTTGCATGGTGTCTACAGTTTCTTCTGTGAGGATGCAAGACGTGGGCTGGAGGGACCTCTGTCCTGATCCAGCACAACTGAGCACAGTTTGTCTGAATACTTTGGGGCAACTGTTGTGGGTACACACTTCAAACCTCAGTAATTTAACTATCCTCACTGAATTTAACTATCCTCACAATCTTTAGATATGACAAGGTTAGCTCATGATCATTAGATATGACAAAGTTAGCTCACAATCATTAGATATGACAAGCTTAAACATTCAAAACCCAGAATTGGCTGAATTTTGTTTCTCTCTGTACTAAACCTTTTCTCTGATGTTCAGAAAAAAGCACAGTATAGCTTTTTTTTCCTTTCATTTTAATTTTTTTTTATGACTGCGTTTTGTGATTAGTCCACTGCTTTATTTTAGTGATAAGCCATTGTTTCCCTTGATCACCCATTCAATACGCTCAACAAATGAGTGACCTGCAGTTTCCAAATTGAGCTAATTATTTTTTTTCCCCTGGATTTGGTTCACTCTTCCTTTCTTTCCTTTAATTTGTAAATGCACTTATGCAGTCATGGATAGGGCTAACTATCCCTAATTACATTTCAAAAATGTAATTGATAGTTCACCTCAATACGCCTTCCCATCAGAAGACTGGCTTGTACTGCATTCAGCTTACTGCTAGTGCAGGTCTCTGTTTGCTGGCTGGTGTTTGGGGCTACCTTGTTGGACATGAAATTGGCCTCTTAATTGCAGTTCCTTTACTTCTCAATCTGTTATCCAAGTTCCTCATATGCCTTTTGTTTTGAATTATTTCATGTAGTTCCTTTGCCTCTATTTCTTGTGTGCTGTGCCAACGGGGTTTTTTTAATCTTAGAGGAACACAGGGTGCCTCATCTGTTCCAAATCAAACACTGGAGATTTCTGTTCTTTTGTATAGAGGTTCTGATTTTGATCTAAGCCACAATTTATGGAAAGCAGGAATTTCTGAAGAGCATTTATATTGTTCAGGTTCCACTGTGCTTGCAACAACAGGAACCTGAACACAACAGACAAACAGATCCTTGCTTTAAATCAGAGTGGTTAGCTTCAATCTACAGTCGCCTTAAAAAGCTTTCATTATCTCTAAATTTATAAAGGTCACGGTAGGGATGTTCATATACTTTGTTGTTCTCAACAATACCGTGTTTTATTGTACATGGTTTAATTGTGGGTGGACAAACCAAAGAGGAATAGGGTTGCACAGGGGGTTTCCCAGCACCTTCTGATGCAGAGGTGTCACTTGGCTCCTCCCAGTCAGGTGGATGAAACTGCTACTGGGAAGCTACTGGCAAGGTCACCTTTAATCCCAGATGGGTGGGATTAGCAAAGATATGCACCAGGAGGAATTAAAAATTTTGGTGATGTGAAAACTCATAATTTTTGTGGCTGCAGGAGGGATGTTCCTTGCTCTGAGGCACATCAAGGGAGCATGTGCCAGCAGTCACAGTGCTGCTTCTGTCATGATCAGCCATGTTCCCAGTGTTGAGAGATTTAGGACAGTATGCAAAGGTTACGGATCGGCAGTTTCAACTCCCACAGCTGAAAGCCAGGTAGTATCAAGTCTCATGAAATTTGATTTTCTGAAAGGTCAGCTGAGAGTAGTGCAGTATTTCTACCCAGGGCATTCCTCTGGGGTTTACACTCCCTTACAAGAAAATCCTGGCCACCAGCTTGACAGACATTGCATGACCTACCTGTGAGTTAACACAAGGACCTTCTCTAAAACCCTCCAGTGTGTGAATCCCTGCACTGTCATTTTAGGAGAAAATGAGCTATTTTCAGGTAACCTTTAAGCAGTAGCTTATAATAATCCTTCTGCAAAATTGTATTTTTGTAGCTCAAAAACCATAAACAGAGTTGAATAGGTGTGTCAGGCGAGCCTGACAAGGGGAAAAAAAATGGTCCATGGCAGCCTTTCCCCGAAACATCCTCTGCACTCACACACCCCCCCAGCCTGGGAGTTGGGGGGACAGTTCTAAGACCTAATTGTTAGTTGGACTAGGTTTGCAGCTAATTGCAACTAATTCCACTGATACTTGTAACATATTTGTATCTACCTAATCTACAAGGAACAGTGAACCAATCAGAAGAAGGCATCAAGGAGATAGATAGAGAGGAATCAAACCAGTTTTCACCAGCTATCTGGTTTGGACTGTTGCCACACATGAGCAGTAGCACACAGTTCAAAAATTCAGACCGAGGAAGACATTCATCAAAAAGACCCCCCCACAAGACTACTGGGGGGTAGTGCGCAAATGCAAAGAAGGTGTTCCCTTAATTTGAATAAAGCTCTGCTTACCCTCAGTTGATGCCTATGTAAAACCAGCCACTCCCTCTGATGTAGGTTGGCCTTATTTGTCAGAGGGGGTGTGTATTTTGACAACATAAAAAGCCCAAACCACATGTGGTACAGGAAGGCAGACCTTTATACCCCCCAAGTCAATGTTGCCTCCGTGGTGATGCCCGCTACAGTGGAGCCTGCAACCTCATACAAGGAGCTGGTTTCCTAAGCGCCATCACATCGTCTCTGGGATTGGGAAGATAAACACTTGATAACCAGATCCATCACTGTTTCTTTAACCCTTTCCTCTCCCTCTCAACCTGAAATCCTTGAACTCTGGAACATAATTGGCAATGAGGATGGGATTCCGGGTCTGGGAGACTGTGAGAGATGTTTGGGTATAACAAGCATAAGTGGGGCCATGTAGCGAGTTTCACACCAGGTTCCACATCTCACATATTTGTGTGTCAACATATTTAGGTATATGAGAAATAGTGGGGCTGGGTGATGAGGTATATAGCCCCTGGGTTCCATGTCTTGTATCTTCATGTGCAGTGGGCCCATGTAGTGGAGTGCACAGCTACTGGATTGAGCCACACCTAAGTTGTTTGGTTGTTAGTTGTGAGTAACCACGTTCAAAAAGAAGCCGCCCTCCACCCCGCAGAAATGGGAAGGGCTGGTGGAACTGATAACCTAGGAGAGGGGGTATGTTTGTGTCCTCCTACCTACAGGTCCGTGGTTGTTGCCTGCAAAGTTTGTTAAGCCATACCATGAGCTGGACAGACAAATTAAAGGACCCAATGCCTCAGCTGCAGGAGCTGACCTTGAAGACCCTGAGCAGAATGTGACAGAGAACAGAAAAAGGAGCGATTTGCAAAACATCACTTGGGGGCAACTGAAAAGTAATGACTTGAATATTTGTGCTTGCAATGTAGCAATTATTAGAGTCTGGGATTTTGTGTATAAACCACCTGTATTTACTAGCCAGTTGCTAATAAGAAATGACACCTTGTATCATATGGAGTTGTCACTTCTAAAAGAGACGTTAGAGCGTGCAAATTTACAGCAGCTAATAGAACATGCTAAGGCAGAAGCTAGAAAGATTCTAATATGATGGTAGTGTTATAAAGCAGGTGATGGAACCAATTAAGAAGGTGGGAGAACCCCACAGGTAGGAAATTCTTTCTTTGTCTGGTCCCCCACTGCCACCAGCATCTTCAATGGTCTGCTGCACCCTGTAGTAGTTATACTCCTAATGTAAATCTGTATGCGCTTTGCCATAGTAACGACTTGTTACTGGGTGACGCAGGTGAAACTCTGCATTGACAACAAGGTGCAAGGACTGAAGCTGGCCAAATGCCTCCTACCATAGTCAAGGGCAAGACTGGGTTGGCCTCTGTGTTTGCTACCAAGAAGAACTTTTAGCTCCGCTGCGGTCTGCAACCCAGCAGGCGTTGAGCGGTGGGGACACATACCATGTCAGACCTTGATGTGAGAGATGGCCTCCTCTGTTATAAGTGGACCATGCAGGAGGAAAGGGCAGGCCAAGCAGCCTGTTGTTGACATGAGAGAGGATCTAGTCCAAATCCCCTGCTCAAGCATGAGCATCAAAAGCAGGTTTTATCATTACCATAAGGAAGTATTATAACTATAATAACTAACTATCGTATTTGAATCTTCTATTCTCCAAGGCCAATGTCAAGAAGCTGCTCTTGTGTGATTTAAAATTCCTTAAGCAGAGAAGAAGATAAAGAAAGCCAAGGACTGTGTCTTGGAAGTAACAGCATCTATCTCCAGGTTCCCAAGACTCCCAGTATATCTGGCCAACACATTGGTGAAACCTTGTTTTTGGAGCCTGGACATTACCACTTTACTTTGCTTTTCCTCCATGTCATCTAGAGGCTTGTTACCAATTTGCAAAGAACCAAAGCCAAAGTGCTTGCCGCCTTGATTGTGCAAAACAAAAATAGGGCAGTGATTGATGTTTTTTTTTTTTTTTGCTTTTAGTGCATAAGCACGCGTGTGAGGACTTTGACAGGTTATGTTGCATGGTTTTAAGTGACTACTCCAGTTCAATACATGAACAAATATGAAAGTTAAAGGCCCTCACTAGCCATCTAGCAGAAAAAAACAGGTGGAACCCCTTTCAGGGATGGATGTAGGGGTGCAACTGGCTGCAAAAAGCTGTTATATTATTCGTGATAATAAGTATTGAGTTTTTATATACTTTATGTTGTGTTCCTTGTCTTTCAGCACTAATCTGTTCCCTTATAGACAGTATATCATACAAAACTGTAGTACGGATGATAACATTTTTGTGTGTTCCAAATGCGGACCATGGGGCAGCATGTGTCAGTGCCAATAGATAATGGTTCGTGGTGAAATGCACAAAAATAGAACAGTACTGTTTGGCACGGGTTGTGGGAACATAATAGGGGAGTTAATTGAAAATAGGGGAGCTAGTGAAAATAGGGGATTTAACACTGCTGTTAGCAAAAGGGAGTCTCATGCTAGTTGCAAGGCACATGAGATAGTGATCCGTGGTGGTTCCTCCCTGGAAATCCCCTGAAAGTCCAACAGTCCACTTTGAAAATCCCCGAAGAGACACCCTTCTGTACTATACTAACGGCGCAGTTGTAGCAAATAACCATGATGGGCCACTGCTTCCTATGTAGGCTGGCCCCCTATGTTGGAATGAGTGTGCCCTTTCTCTAGCTTAAAAGCCCGGGCTTCGTGCAATGTGGGGAGACAGATCCTCATATGACCCAGGTCAACATTGCCTCCGTGGGGACGCCCACTAAGGTTGAGTCTGCCACCTTGCACTGTGATCATTGGAGGTCTCTTGGAGCTGGTTTCCTGATTGTCATCACATGGTCTTTGGGGTTGGTAAGATAAACACTCACCAAAAATACCCATCACTGTTTCTTTTACCCTTTGCATCTCTTCCTCACTATCTTTTTCGGTAGTAATGAGTTAGCTGTTTTTTCTTTCATTCATTGTGTTTTGCCTCTCTCTCAACCTGGAATCCTTGAACAATAGGTTAAAGAGATAGGAGCCAAGACTATCCTGGACTGATAGCAAACTTAACTGTTGCATGGGAAGACAAAATGCCATCACTATGAGCATTCCCCCTTCTTCCCTGTCCTGAGTTCAGCTGGTAGCTGGTGCTGTGTTTTTGACTTTCGGCCTGGGAACAGTGCTGGTAACACCAATGTTTTTAGTTACTGCTCAAAGTTTGGAAGTTTGGTCTGGCCAAGGACTTTCTGAGCCTCATGCTTTGCCAAGGAGAAGGGAAAGCTGGGAGGAAGCAGGGACAGGACACCTGACCCAAACTGACCAAAGAAATATTCCATACTACAGCACATCATGCCCAGGATGTAACGGAGAGTTACCCGGAAGGACTGGTGCACTGTGGAGTTGGACTAGGTCTTGGGGGGGGGGGTGGGGGTGGGGTGGTGAGTTATCTGTCAATGGTTGGTGAGGTGGTGTATTCTCTTCCCTTGTTATTTCCTTTATCATTATTATTATTGGTGGTAGCAGTAGTGATTTGTGTTATACCTTAGTTACTAAACTGTTCTTATCTCAACCTGTGGGTGTTGCATTCTTTTGATTCTCCTCCCCATCCCTCCGGGAGCAGGGGAAGGACAAGAAAGGGGGGTTGAGTGAGTGAACGATCTGCGTGGCTGGGTTTAAAACATGACATTCCCCCAGCTTCACATGCTGAGCACGACGCCATATGGTCTGCAATATCCCTTTGGTCATTTGGGGTCAGCTGTCCTGGCTGTGTCCCTCCCCAGCTGCTTGTGCAGCCCCAGGTTACTCACTGGTGGGGTGAGGAGCAGAAAAATCCTTGACTCTGTGTAAGCACTGCTCAGCAGTAACAAAAACATTCCTGTGTCATCAGCCGTGTTTTTAGCACAAATCCATAACATAGCCCCATGCTATTAGCTATGGTAAAGAAAATTAACTCTACTTCAGCCAAAGCCACTATATCTCTCTGTGGCCTTTTTATTACAGAAATAATTTATAAGGACAAAGCTTTTTAAAGACTACTTGAGAAAAAAAAAAAAAATAAAAAAACCCAAAACAAACGGATCAGCTAAATTTCACCTTATTTTCTGCCTGTCCCATCCCCTGGCATGGGAATTAAGGCTGAGTTTGGACCACAGGTGGCTGAAAGGTGTTGCCAGGTGCAAATGGGGCTGTTCTACCCCTGTGTCCTTTATTTCAAGACTCTTCAAAGCCACGGCCACCTTTGACTGTTTTTCTGCTATCTCAAAGCTAAATAGCTTCTAAATTTAGCCCCGAAATCCTGGCTGGGTTCTCCTATGGACCTTTTTTTGACATTTCTACACATCTCCTCGGGTGTGCAGTGACACTCTTAATTACAGCTGTGGTTGCCAGGGAAGCTGTAAGCACAGAAACAGAGCCTGTAAAGAACCTGTCCTCCATTTCTTGTTTAACTAAGGATTTTTACATATATATAACAGTGTTCAAAGAACACTTATTTATTCCCTGTGTTTTTGTTTCCTGTCTTCTAAAATCTATTTGCCATATGAAAATTTGGCCACAGTTCTTCCTTCCTGGATGCTAAAAAGACTTATCCAATGAAATTGGATCACAAGACAACTGTTCAGACATTGCTGTTCTCTATGTTTTTCTGGCAATAGAATCAAAGGTAAGCAGCCTTCAAAAACATTTTTTTTGAGTGGATCCAATGGGCTATTAGAGCAGTTTATTTAAAGAAAGTTAGGACTTTCCCTGAGGCATTAGTACATAGAAATGCTCACACTTCCAGATCATTATCTTCTTAGAGTATCTTATGAGGAAACATTTAAACAATTAGCTATTTGAGCAGCTTCCTCTGTAGTGCTGTATTTAGCCACTATGATGTCTGTTGTTACTCCTTGGCTCTAAATACAAATCTTTATATAATGTCCTTTTGCCCAAATTTCTTTTACGCTTTTTGCTGCATTCTGTAAAGTGACCCTTTTGAAGAGGCAGCAATACCAGGCTATGCAAAGGAATGATTTTTTTACTAACCTCAAACAGGCTTTCTTGTGTTTGATGATCACTGACAGCCTCCAGTTGAGGATTACTGCTATTCACCCTTGCTCATGTTGGTGCCTTTTGTTTCTATTATTAGGCTCAGTCAGTTTTTGTCTATTTTTGACAGGTTGATTCTATGGGAGTAGGGAATGTTTTTAGTGTAGATATAGTCACTTGGTGTAGAAATAGTCTATTGGAGGTTTAGGAAAGTTTGAAGGCAAGTTAATGCAACGGACGATTTACTGCCCTGGTTTCTGAGAATACCTCTTTGAAATGTGGCTTGTGTCTTTGTCCTTAAGAATGCATTTGTCACAAATACAGCCTGCTATGAAACAAGGCTCTAATAAAATGTTACAATACAAATACAGATTTAGTATAATTATTTTTCTCTTCCTATGTGTAATTCCATTGGAAGTATGAAAAAAAAATACCGGTTTAGCCTAAGTCTTTTCATGAATTATGTACTCCAGTGCTGAGACCTCTACAGTTTCCCTGCTCATGGAGAACTTCATGATGCCTTTGAGACATGTGTAGCTGTACAGGGAAGTGACATGTACTGGTTCACAGGATTACTCTCATACCTTACATGGGGGGTTTTGCAGTGTGTTTAGCCTAATTGCCTTTTATACAGCTCTGATGAACAGGAATTTCAGGCAAATAAACAGATGACAAATCATTTGCAAGTGGAAAGTTGCAGTTTACATCTTTACAATCTTTACTGCTGGTGGGGAGTCTTGAGGCAGTTGGACATAGTAGGCTTTCTAGTGGATTTCAGTGAAAGTTAAAAGGTTTCACATCTGACATATTCTGAAGATCTTCAGAAGCAACACCATGTGTTTCTGCTTGTATGGAATGAGAGTCCTACAAAAATAAGAATTCCAGGTTTTGCACATGTCTGAATAAAATGAGATGACTGCCTGATAAGCAGTGTGTTTGCTGGAGTGTTGCATATGGCAATAAAGTCAGCATGACAGGGGGAGGTGGGCACGTAATGGATATCTTTTAAGGTGCCTTATGTAGTTTGCTTGATCAAAGAATTTGGGAGAGCATCTGAAAAACACAGCAACTGCTGAATTTAGAAGATTTGAGGAAATGAGCCTGAATTAGGAAATCTGGATAATATTAAACTTCAGCTTGGGCTGCTCTCAGGATTATCATGATGATATTGATGAGTAACTGAGAATTTGTCCTACCTTAGTCTATTCCTGGGTCTGAGACATACTTTGAAATCTCTTCATCCTCCAAGGTTTACAAATGGGGATGGTGTAAGTTAAGTTACTGAGAGCCTGGTTTGAAAAACTTCTAATATCCCTAAGTATGGACAGAGATTCCCTATGGGAAATATTGGAACTCATTTGTGTTTGGTAACATGGATGAGTCACTATTAAAAATTGTATTATTTAACAAGATTGCATTGCTTTTGGGTTCTGTCTGAATTTGTTGAAGTTCTCTAGCAGAGGAGGTTGAAATACACAATCAGAGTGTTCAAAGTCATACTGCAAAATTGTAACAAAAGCCTATCAGGAATTCATTACATCAATACTCTGTGCTAACATCACAAAAATGTCCTATTTCCATCTCAAGGTTTTCCATCATCTAAATTAGTTGTACTGCTTTCCCTGTGCCTATGCTGTGGAATAACAGGACTATTCCCTTTCTTAAAATCCTGTTTCCATCAGATGTTTTTTATAGTACAGCTTTATTTAAAGAGGTCAGATGCCTTTGTGTCCCTGCTTCTGTAGCAAGGTGACCTCTATTAGCAAGAGTGAAAATCCTTATCCAAGCAGGCTTGACCTTCTCAGCAGCTACCCTGCATATGGGAAAGTGCTCACGGATTTTCCTAATGCTGGTAATGGTAAGTGGCATCTTTAAAACAGCGCCAGTATAATTAAAGCATGTAGTTAGGTTTCTCATTTAGTGTCTATTAGATGAGAAGGAGTTGAGGCAGTGTATTGATTTAAATGTGTTGATCTGAGAGGTCACTGTGTCACTCGCCTCCTATGTTGGCAGGCTGTGAGTTTCGCTGTGGTTTCAGAAGCTTCTCTCTGCCTTTCCAGTGCCTGCGCAACCTGTGCTTGAACAGAGGCCCTTTTACACTCAATGATACCTTTTGAGTTTGTGAATTAAAGGACTAGGAACATACATTTAAAGAAAGGAAAAGAAAAAAAGTTTTCTTTCATGTTGTTATGACCCTTCTTGATAACATTAATTGCACATGGGTCTAATTGTTTTGTGTTCTTTTTTTTTTTTTGCAGAGTCATCTGGTGCATTATTTTGTCTGAAATAAAAGCAGTATTATAATGCATAATACATGCTGATTATCAGGACACAAGGAAATGCATCAGTATTTCCCATTCTGTAAAATGGAAACTGTCATGTTGTTGTCCAAGGGAAGTTGTCTAAATGAGGCTTGTCTGTGTCTTGGGGTTGCAGCTTGGCAGCTGAAATGAGGTGGCATATTGTGCTGACAGTGCGTAACATTGTAACTTTAGAAACTGGCAGAAAGATGCTGTCTGCAGAGGGCCCCCAGCTCTGCAATTGAGTTTCTTAGTGTGCTCCAGCAGAGCCTGAAACCATTGACCTTCAGGCCGTATATGATTTACTGATGGGGGTAGATATTTTTGGTGACATTTGGCAGCAGCTTTCTCCCAGTGATGGACCCTTGGCTCTGGAAGATGCTTCCTGCCTGGTCCAAATTGCCCAAGTCTATATTGATCTTCAGAGCACTCTGCAATGCACATCTATTTTCGGAGCTACTGTGCAGTTGGGCTGCTGAGAGAAGTAAGATGTAGGAGAAAGAGGGGAATTTGATGGTCTGGACAATTTAATTTTGCCCTTGTGATATACTGTGGAAGTGTGTTCAACCCTTAAAAAAAAAGTCTTGGTTTATTCTACAAATCTCATGATAATAATAAAAAATAAACACTATCTCAGGCTTGTTTTAAAATCTGCTTTTATTATGAATTGAGTAGCCTGAAGAATGTATGCTAAATAATTCATAATGAAGTACAGTGGAGTGAGTTTCTTTCCTGATACACAGAGGATGACGACACTGGTAAAGATAAAAAAGTTACTCAATTTTGTTTGAACAAAGTAGATGATTTTCCCAGTGGTCGGCTGATGAACTAAGTGTATGTAAAACCACAGCTGAGCTACTATGCTAACTGCTATTGAGCCCTGCGGATGATTTTTTATTTGAATAAGGACTTTCGTAAGGTATCAAGGCTCCCAAGCAGCCAGACCAGCCCTTCACTAGGGTGGAGTCCCATGAGGAGTGGGAATCATTTCCACAGCTGGTTTTTGGAGTCTAGACACATTTGTGCAGTGGATTTCTGCCTCTGTGCATCCAAAGTTCTCTGTGAGATGAATGCCTGCTGTGAAGTCCTATTTACTTGCACTATTTGTTTAGACTCAGAAGGCAGCAGACGAGTCTCTTGTCTCCAGAAGAGTTCTCAGCTTATTCTACAATCTGTTACAAGGAATGTGCTAATTAATAGAGCTTTCCTTGTTTAGTTAAAATATTAAATATATCAGCTATTATGGTCATATATAACACAAAGTGTAAGCTTGCAAATTCTTTAAGGAAGAAAACATAATATGAAATCAAAAGAAATTAGGAGTCGTAATGCAAAGTCAGCATCAACGCAAGTGCCTCATCAGGATTTATAAAGACTGTGAAATTCAGCAATAAAACCAACCTTTGGATGAATTTCAATAACAATAATGTTTTAAACTTACCAACGTTTTTTGCAAGTCCTCTCTGGTTTATTTAGAATCTATACTCAGTCTGCTATGAGATAATGAGAGCATGTGCCTCTTTGTTGAGAAAAGCAAGTGAGAATAATTTAGCTAAGGGTCAATTATTTGAGCTTTGCGAAATGTTTGATGTGAAAGGCTTTTTTTCTGGTTTGTTTTTTTTTTTTTTTTTNCGGCGCGCGCGCTGCCCGCCACCCCGAGCCATGGTGATCATGTCAGAGTACACCTCGGTGCCCGCCGCCGGGCAGGGCCAGCAGCGGCCGCTGAGAGTCGGCTTCTACGACATCGAGAGGACCTTGGGGAAAGGCAACTTCGCCGTGGTCAAGCTGGCTACCTGAATGTGTTCATTAGATTATCTCTTAAATTTCACAGCTACCAAACTGATAATGCACAAAATCTCTCAAATCCTTTCATATTAAAAAAAACCACAAAAATCCCAAAAAAACAAGCCAACAAAAACAAAACAAACCAACCAACCAACCAAAAACCAACCCCCAAACAGTTAAACATTTGTTCCATGGCAATATTGCACCCTTTTCAGATGCTGCTGAAGTTGTTAGCAACTTGGACTCCCAGACTTACTCTACTTAGTGTCCTTCAGTTAATAATGTCCTCCTTTGAAGGTTGATTTAAATGTTTGGACCTGAATTTCTTAGGCCAGGGTGCTCTCCTTCTATGCAGGCCCATGGCTTGTGACTGCCTTATCAGCAGCACATTGAGAAAGCCCTTGCTTTAGAACTATGATCAGCTGGTGGAGTTAATCTCTTAACTGCTCTCAATGCCTGATTCTGTTTTAACCTGAATTAAAACACGAGGTTTGCTTTGTAGAAGATCTCAAAGACTCAACTGAACAGAATCTGGCTCACTGAGTGCCATGGTCCAGTAGGTCTGCTTTATAAAGTCTTTAGCTATTGGAGTTTCAGCAGTGCATGGATTTAGTGGTGTTATTCTATGTATTTCACAGTCAGTAACCAAATGAATATCAATTGCAAAATGAATCATCTTTTCCCCCTTTACTTTTAGCCTGTGTAATTAAAAACATTTTTTCTGTGTCATTGTCCACTATGCTGCTCCCTTGTTTTTTGAAGGGTGATCTCTTTTATCCTATAGACTTCAAGGAAAATTAGTAACATTACCACCAGCGGTGGTTGCAGTGATGCACAGAATTGTTCCTCTCATAGTAATGACCTTGAGTATTATGAAGCACCTCAAGGTTTACTAAAAAAAGTAGAACCACTAGAAGTTTGTTAATTGAAGTGATAAAATATGTTAGAGATGATACAAATGGGTTTAATGCCAATTCAATTAGAAGTGCATCTGTTTCCAAAGCTGCTAGAGAAATATTTGTTTTCAAACCACTTTTAAGTCAGCCTCTTGGAATCCTGTTGGCACTGTTGTTTAACGCTGTGTGCACACCTTATACCTGCAGCAAATCTATCATTTGGAAGTGCAGCAATCAGGTGGAAGCCTGTGTCTTAGCTTGTAAACCTACTAATTGCCTGCTTCTCCCACCACAATCCATTTGAAAATACAGAGGGACATGGAAGGAGACTACAGCCCCTTGCTGTCTTTGTCTGATGTTGTATATATGGCATTTTGTGTAGGTGGGAAAGAAATTGTGCTACTGCAAAAATTCTCTCCAGCGCTGCAGTGCAACCCACATCCTCTTTGTGCTTCTGCGCTGCTGACACTTACCAGCCCATCACCCACCTGCCTCCTATTGCTATGGCTCTTTTGGGTTACACAGCAAAAATGAGACAACAGTCTTTACACCATGTATTTGAACCATAACCTCTGACTCCTACCAGACCATCATCCTCACTTTATTCATCTGCCTACTACTGCTTTGTCTCTTGGGCTGCACAGAAAAAAGCGAGACAAGTAGCAATGGGTGTGTTTGAGCCTTCCCAGTGCGTCCTGTGTAAACTGTGGGTGCTTTGTTTATTATAGACTTTTTAAGGAAGAGATTCCATTTGTGGCTTGTAGAGCAACAAGCACATTGTTCTTAATGAATAAACAATAGTAAAATGAGCTGTGCAGCCTAGGTAAATGCATTTGTTCATCCCATTATGTTGGCAGTGTCTCAGTAATAACACAGTAGCTCTTAAACATTGAAAAGGCTTATTTGATCATCCAGCTCATTTTTCCTGCCAATTCAGGACTATTCCCAGTGGTATATTTCAAAGTGCCTACTTAAATATGCCATGCACTGGTGTTTCTGTTACTATCTCCTGTGACATCTTGTGTGCAGCTCCAACTCCGTGGTGTTCTGGAGCCTGCTGTTGGTTCAGATAGCACAGAGGCTCTTCTATGTTGTTTCTAAATTGAATGAGGCTTATTTTAACAGTGGTTGAAATTTTGAGGACCAAAAGAGGTTAAAGGAAGCTTCAAATAATAATATAAGAACACGTAGAAAACAGGCTGAATATGGCTGGGAAGAACAGGACATCTTTTTTCCATATAATGTCTCAGAAACTCAGCTTTTTGGTACCAGGTTCTGCAGAGGAAAGAAAAATGAGGAATGAGCGAGATGTTTCGGGATGGCACTGACAAAAGCAGCTGCATAAACTCAACCTTAAGCTAGTCTCCCCAGGCTGAGTGACAGTGACTCGAAAATGTGCTTATGCTGTATCCTTTATTCATATTCTGTTATGGTAAGAATTATTTCTCTGGGTAATACCCTAAATGTAGAATTCTTTGTTAATAGGTTGCTTTTAATAGCATATCTCCCTTGTTACAAGTTTTCTAGGCATGCCAATACTAGGAATATTGTGTGTCTTTTCAGTGCCCTGACAATGGCAAGCCATTGCTTGGCTTCTACAGAAAAAAAAAATCCAACATCCTGTTCTCATGGGCAATGGATGAGCTGAGTACAGCATTATTTGCTATTTCTCATAAAAAGATATCCATAAAGGCATTCCCTATCTGAGCAGAGGGGATACATCACAGAAAGACTTCTGGAGGAAAATTTTTGTTGAATGAAAACTTTGATCCTTGGGTATCTCGGCCTAGGATTACCCTCAAGTTATTCACAGAAGTAATGGCAGCCTGCGAGAAGAGCTTGAAAGTAAGTTACGTTCCCATTGTGATTCTGAAACATTATTCAGTATGCAAAATTGGCTTCCTCTGGGCAGTATGGTAATTTAATGCTCTATTAGCTGGCCGTTATTTATTTATACTTAATGTAATTTAGAAATATGGGTGAGGAAACTCAAAAGGTAATGAACTGGCCTCTTAGCAACAGGACACCTTTAGAAATTCTGTGGTCTGCTGAGAGATCTCCCAGGCATGGAATACAATAGGCTTCTTTAGTTTTGTTTATTATAACTTTTCCTTCCTCTTCTTTATAATTTTTTGTATTATATTTCCTTTTTTTTTTTTTTTTTTTTTTTTTTTTTTTTTGTTGTGGTAGTTTTTTATTTTCC
>NDXB01015930.1:0-15202 GCA_002631895.1 Agapornis roseicollis
TGCCCTTGGCCTGTCCCTACAGGCCCTTGTCCCAAGCCCCTCTCCCGGTTCCCTGCAGCCCCTGTAGGCACTGGAGCTGCTCTCAGGTCTTCCCTTCAGGAGCCTTCTCTCCCCCAGGCTGCCCCAGCCCAGCTCTCTCAGCCTGGCTTCAGAGCAGAGCTGCTCCAGCCCTCGCAGCAGCTCCATGGCCNCTCCAGGTTTCCTGCAGTCCCTTTAGGCACTGGAGCTGCTCTCAGGTCTCCCCTTGAGGAGCCTTCTCTCCCCCAGGCTGCCCCAGCCCAGCTCTCTCAGCCTGGCTCCAGAGCAGAGCTGCTCCAGCCCTCGCAGCAGCTCCATGGCCTCCTGTGGCCTCGCTCCAACAGCTCCAGGTCCCTCTGGTGCTGCTGCCCCGAGCTGGATCAGGGCTGCAGGGGGGGTCTCCCCAAAGCACAGCAGAGGGGCAGGATCCCCTCCCTGAGCTGCTGCTCACGCTCTGGGGGTGCAGCCCAGCACACGGGGGGAGGGGAGTGTTTCTGGGCTCAAGCTCACACTGCAGCTGGGTCATGGGGAGCTTCTTGGCAATCAACACCCCCAAGTCCTCCTCAGGGTGGCTCTCAGTCCATTCTCATCCATCCTGTGTGATCGGGACGCCCGGCCCAGCAGCAGGCCCTTACATTGTACCATCCTGCAAGCAGTCGTCAGCGAGGAGCCCGCGCTGGGGATGTGTGCGTGGAGTACATTTTCTGCTGCACGCTGTCCCTTGGGCTGCCTTAGCGTTTATTTTCGATGCCGGGGCATCGCAGTGAGATCGTTCAGGACGATACGTGCTCCCACCGGTCGCGCTTCCCCCGCGCCCCTCAGCGGTCACAGTCGCCGACGCCCAGCAGGGGCCGCTCTCCTCTCCCGTTACCACCACCTCCCCTCGTAGTGCACGCTGGGAGTTGTAGTCCTTGCATAATGCCTCTCCGCTGGACGCGCCGGCCGCCGGACTACAACACCCAGCATACTGCGGGGCGCCGGGCTGGCCGTTCCTTTTGAATGATTTCATTGCGGTCGGCGCTCGGAGAGAGCATCGCAGCAGCGGCGGCTCAGTGGGCGCCTTGCCCACGGATGGCAGCGCGAGCGGGCCGCGCCATGGCTGTGCGTGGGCTGCGGTCCTGCTAGGAGCCGCACACGGACTGCGTGTTCGCCTTCTCGCCCGTCCGCCGGCCGAGCCGGCTGGGAGTCGGCGGCTGCTCCCGTCGACATGTCGTTAGCCATGGAGGAAGAAGAATACTCCAAGCTGGTGATGGAATCGGAGCCCGAGTGGCTGCGGAGCGAGATCAAGCGGCTGTTCCAGGAGCTGAGCGAGACCACCCGGGAGAAGATCCAAGCGGCGGAGTACGGTCTGGCCGTACTGGAGGAAAAGCAGCAGCTGAAGCAGCAGTACGAGGAGCTGGAGCTGGAGTACGAGACCATCCGCACCGAGATGGAGCAGCTAAAGGAGGTGAGGCGGCTCTGGGGGACCCGGGGGCAGGTGCCCTGTGGGGCGGGCCCGCCCGGCCGCTGCGGGGAAAGGAGGCGAACGCGGATGGGGGAAGGTGAGAGCGGGGCAGGTCACCATCAGTGGAGCCCGGGGCGATGGGCTGAGGGGCCCTGGGGCTGCGGTGGGGCGCTTGGAAAGTCGGGGCTGCCGGCAGAATTCGGAGGAGGGCGAGCAGGCCTCAGTCTTGCGGCCGGCGGCGCGACCAAACCGTTCTCCAGGATGACAGCTCTTGGAGACAATTGATTTTCAGACCAGGAAAGTGGAAAAATAAGGGGGAGGGATATGTGTGTATCTTCCTCTAACCCCCTGTATTGTGCTTGAGGAATGCGCGATGAAAGCGTGTAAATGCTTTTGTGTCTCTCCCTGTTCCGTCTTGCCTCAGGCTTTGGTGGCAGGTCGGCCTTGGGGCCGCAGTCGGGAGAGGAAGGCTGCTCTTGGCCGCCCCCGGCGAAACGGTGTGGCGCTTCCCCGGCGGGGGCTGCTGGCACCGGCCCCTCCTCCGAGCAGAGACCGAGCGGGCGGGGCCGGGACCGGAAGCCTCTGGAGGCTTTAGTGTGGAGGGGAGGAATCCTGCGCTGGTGTCAGTAACTTCTTTACTGCGGACCACCACAAAAATAATACAGTGGGCTTTAGTCCACCGCTTTCCTCTGCTGGAGTTCCCTGGGGGGGGAAGTGTGGTGTGTGTGTTTTTCGTTGGTTTTTTTTTCTTTGTTTTGGTTGTGGGTTTGTTTTTGTTTTGTTTTTTAATATATATATTTTGAGGAAAATTCAGCTCTAATCTGTGTAGAGGAGTAAGGCTTGCCAGTAGAAATTCTGTTTTCTTAGATCAACTGGCCCAAAAGTTTTTCTCATTGCAAGGTCTTCTGCAGGTCTGGAACACTGAACAATACTCCCTCAGGAAGAGCCCTTTCAGAGTGGTATGGGCTTCCCAGCATTTGTAGACAGACACATGGTTAGTTCTCCTAGTGAGAGCATAGCTGAGCCTTTGGCAGTCTGCTGTGTAGCATGGCCCATGGGAAGTTGTTTGCCTGTACCTTTGTTATTCTGGTGATTGTTTCTGTGCAGGCAGTTGCTTTACTGCTCTTCAACTGATTTAGGCCTTGTCTTGATTGCAGAAGATCTGATAGAGTCTAAGAGATGAATGTTTTTGGATTTACTTGACTGGTGCAAATTTTATCTAATGGCTCTTCAGCTCATTCAGTTGGAAATGGATTTGAAGTAACATCCAAATACACTATTTCAAATGGAAAGTTTTAAACTGACTTGTACAAATTCAGCTGAATCTGTGGATGTCTTTGCTTCCCGAGTGTCTTTTGGTCTTGTAAATGAAGTTTTAATCTGCTTTTATTATGTTACACAAGCATAAGCAAAACAGGTTAGTTACTTTCAATTACGTGGCTATAAATTCGTTAACTAAACATGCAGGCTGAACTGATGTAGTGCTATAACTAAAGCCACATATGACCAACATGGTTACAGCAGCATATAGTAGTAGAGATGCTGTGTAAAAGTCAAGGACAGAGGCAATCTTGGAAAGAAGACGAGAACAATAAATTTGTGCTAACAGGAAAGAAGTCAGTAAGCCCATTTGGTAGGTGGGATGGGAAACATGGCATCAAGAGGTGAACCTCATTCAGCAAAGAAAAAAGCTTGAAGTCAACTTCTTGTTCTTACAGGCTAGCAACACTTCAGAAGATTGTAAAAGTTATTAAAAAAAAGGGGTGGTAAGAAAAAGGAAGGATCAGCAATGATTCACTCTGTTTTACTTTTAATGTTTTAAAGGTTTTGCTTTGTGTGTGCATGTCTTGTAATTAAGTCGAAACCTGGGAGGCAGACAATTCTGGGAACAGCTTGGAGACCCTGCTAGCTAGCCTACACGGGGGAAAAAAGCATTGCTTCTCTAGTTTTTCTTGGGATGCTGTAGAAAAATCTGGTCTGCATTAGATCTTTAAAATCTTTAGCAGATGCATGAAGTGTGCTGTCAGAGGAGGAGTCTGTCTTCTTTGCTGCTTATGCAACTTCTTGCTTTTCCCAGACATAGCTAGAGGAGTGTTGCATACAAGACTTGCCACATGTCAAGCTCCAACTTCAAGGGACTTCACCTTGGGTTACCTGAGGTTGTTCTTGGAGAGGCAGGGGATTAATGGTAGTGTGTCAGACTAGAACAGGAATGCTTTCCTTCTCTTGCTTCTTAACTCTGACTTCATGCAGGCTTTTCAAATGCAGCATTTCTAGTCTCTATAGATTTATTCTTTTCTACTGTATCTGGAGCTCCCAGGAGCACAAGGCCATGTTATGCCAAATGTTGTGCAGGTATACAGAGAATTTTCCTGCACTGCTTGTGTGTTGTAGGTTTGGTTAATCCTTAATTTGTTTAATGTTGTAAAGCACCCCATATCATGACCCTGTTCATACTGTAGGTAAATTCCCAGTTTAGGAAATTTGTAATATAATTTGCTGAAAGTACAGGCTGTTCTGTTACAGTCATTAGATCTTTCATAGCTTTCTGGTCAGGTTCTCCTACCTGTCTGCCATCCTTAACTTTGGCCTTAACCTCCACAGTTTCATCCCTTTGGTAAGTGCAGATGGCATCCTCAGAGTTGTACCCCATTTTATAAAGATGTCTGTGTATTCCCAGTGTTTGCAATTCAAGTCCTCCTGGTGAAGCTGGGGAGCTGTTCTATTTTGCACTGAGGGTCCACACCAACTTCTTTAGTCATGGTCCTTGATAAATTGTCAACTCTCCTGAGTTTGTCTCTTTACCTGCTTTGTGTGCTGACTTGATCTCAGATCTTTTATGGTAAGTTGTGCTGCATTTCTTCTATGATTTTGATTTGAGAGAGCTAAATTTAAATATAAACTGTCTTCCCAAGTAAACGTATTGAGTCCCTCGTTTGCTTTTGTAAAAGGGAATTGATTTCAAACTTTTATTAAGCATTATACATGTTCCTAATCCTAACCCTAAGAATAAGATACTGGCTTTCTTGAAGTGACATCGTCACATTGTATGCGTATAATTTTTACTGCTGGTTTTTTCACTTCTAGGAGTTGTAGTAATGAGGAGTTGTTTCTGTAGGCTGTGTTCAACTAGTAAGTCATTTGGGAGCCTTTGTCTGAAGTAGTGCTAATTGTATAAATTACAGGGGTTCTGAACTGTCTGAGCTGTCAAAGACAGGTAGGGCCAGCTATTTGCATGCTCCAGCCTACAAAATTGATTGGCTGGGGGTTCTGTTATTTGTGTTCCTGATGTTCTGAAGGGGAATGTGGCATAGAAGGTTAACTTGGACAGGGTACTGCTTCACTCAGTATTTTTGAGTTGCTTTTGAGATGTCAGTTAGATTGATAACCATGAGCTCAGTTATAAAACTGGCTGCTGTCCAAAGCTCCTTTCTGATTAGGAAGTTATGTTACATTGGTGGTTATAGACTTGCATTTAAATCCTTTGGAAAAAATGAGTGTTATGAATTACTTAGTTCTGTAATATAAAAGTATGCAAATAGACTGTGGCTGTCCTAAGAGTCTAAAAGCATGTGTCAGTGCATATAGTTTATAGTTTACATATGTTTTTTAAGGGGATAGGGGGAGGCTTATAAAGAGGGCTGGTAATGATCTGTAGGGTGATCTTATATCTGTTGGCTTCTTTTTTTTTTTTGCTTTTAAGGGTAGTGTATTGACTTTATACCATGATTTGAATTCTGTCTAGAGGATTCCTGATAGATTTGGAAGCTGTCTTTGACAGAAAACATTCAAATAACACATTCCTGCTTAGTTTCTGACTAAGCTAAAGTGGGGTGTCTTATGCAACTGAGGTGGTATGTTTATGGCTGTAATATTTGTGCTGTTTATTTAAATGTGCTGCTCAGGTGGAGTATACAGTATCTGTAATCACTGACAGAAGTTTTGATTTGCTTAATTCACTTAAATATGTAAGTTACTTGGATATGTGATACATCATCCAGATTGGTTTAGTGTTTTCACTGTGCAGTGAATTTTCCTTACTGTGCACTGTGCAGTGATTTTTCCTTACTGCATTCATCTAATTTCAAAACATTTACCAATTATACTGCTGTATTGCTGTGCTCATCTTGTGTGTAGGAACATAAGGGCAAAGAAGGTAAAAATGGCTGGGATAGAGTCACGTGGCAGACCAGGATTAAATCTTCTGTGCTCATAGTTCAGTGCTGGATTGACGGTTTTTCCATTCTGTCATAATAAATAATGATGTTCAGTAGCTCTATGGCCTCAGGTACACCTCTGCAGCCTCCTCCTAATAAACATTCAGGTGTGATATTGATTCCTGCGGAAAGGGAAGGACCTTAATGACACTTGAGATTACCCCTAACCTTTCAGTGCTGTTAAAACAAAAGAAAATGTGTTAGGTTTTGTTGTTGTTGGTTTGTTTGCTTTGTGGGTTTTTGGTTGTTTTTTTTATTTTTTTTTTCGCTGTGTGTATGTGGGTTGTTTTTTGTTGGTTGGCTGGTGGTTTTTTTACTAGAATTTAATTCTGGTTATACACATGTAAATCTAGAATAAGAAAAGTACACTACAAATTGATATTGGGGAACTGAGACGAGTTTTCACATACTAATGGAAAATAGTTACACTTCTGTGAACCTAGTTTGTGGATTTAATGACAATTGTTACTTGGACCCTAGCACCTGTAACAGCTCAAATATAAGAATAGAACAGAATTGCTGTGTATAGTATAGAATCAGACTGGAAACTCGTTGAGGTAAGTAAAATACTCCCATGTAAGCTAAGCTTCTTATATTTTGCTAAGGCATAGTTGATGTACATTAATAATACCTGTAACTTAATCTGATGCCTGAAGTGGTAAAGACCCTTAGTACGGTATTTTGGAAAAGCTACTTTTCTTACATATCCTTATTTTCAGGAAAAAAAAAAAAAAAAAGGAAATCTGGGAAATTAAACATTCCAGTTTTTCCTGCTGTACTAGAAATAGTAATCTGTAAGGTTTCATGTTGCTAACTTCATTCTCTTTGCCAGTGTTGCTTCAACTGCCTTTCTTAAAAATCTGCATAATTATATTCTTAAAGTGATGATTTCAAATTATGTTCTTGTGAAATTGCTGAATTTTATTATTGACCTTTTTCTGATAAAATTCCCTACACTTGAGGTAATATAACATCCATATGTATTTGGGTGACTTAATTTGATAAAAATCCTCATGTTTCCAGAGTAGCAGTTTTCTCAAAGCTGCTGTAGTCTCAGTTGAGAGCTGGGCCTTGCTGAAACATCATGTTTTACTTCTGTTTTGTGATGCTTGTCTGTGCCTCAGCCCAGAATGAGGCTGTCCCTGACCCTCCAGCAAGTATTAGATAATTTGTATCTAATTTTCTACATTAGATTAAACTCAAGGTTCAGGAAACAAAAGCTTGGCAGCAGTAGTGTCATTTACTATGTAGTGCTGGGGGTTTGCTGTCCTGGAGGGGATAAAGCAACTGTGCTCTTTTTTTTTTTTTTACTGTTTTTTGTTTGGTTGGTTTGTTTGGTTTTTCTTTTTGTTTTGTTTTGGTAGCAGATTTCTTCTTGCTTTTGAGTTAGGTCAGTTCCCAGATTTGGGTTTCAGGTGTGCGCAGGTACCGTGTCTCAATGAACCTGTTGCAGCAGCAGCAAATAGGTAATGAGAGGAGTATTTCAAGCTAGTTTTGCTGCTGAGCTTGACCATTAAACTGCTGCCTGAATAGTCCAAACCCCACAGCCTGCGCAGTATGCGTGGGTCCATCTCATCGGGCTGCTGGGACTTAGCAGTCTCAGGGTGCTGCTGTGGCAGAGGCATTATTGTCAGGCTGGCCAGTTATGGTAGCGATCTCTACTGGGATGTAGTCTCTCTTGCAACACTTTTTGTCTTTACCCAGATAAACTGTTCCTGTTAGACTTGCATTTGGCATCATCATTCAGTGTGCAGATGGGGACAGCTGAGAACACTGGCTGGGCATGTGGGGTAGAGGGGTGCAATGGTGTTCAGAGACAAGGTGATAGGGTCAGCCCCAGGAGACAGGCAGTCTAGGCAGATGAAATACTGGATTAACTACTTGAGGTATGGAACACCTCTCCTGTAAGGAAAGATTGAGAGATTTGGGGTTGTTCAACCTGGTGAAGACTCTGTGGAGATGTTATTGCAGCCTTTCAGTAATTAAAATGAGAAAGATGGGGAAAGGCTTTTCATCAGGGCCTGCTGTGATAGCATGAGAGGTGACTATTTTAAACTAAAATAGATTCAGGAATGGGTTGCCCAGGGAGGTTGTGAGTGCTCCATCCCTGGCAGTGTTCAAGGCCAGGTTGGATGAAGCCTTGGGGGGCATGGTTTAGTGTGGGGTGTCCCTGCTTATGGCAGGGGTGTTGGAACTGGATCATCTTATGGTCCTTTCCAACCCTAACTATTCTATGATTCTATGTAAAGAAAAAATNGGGTGTCCCTGCTTATGGCAGGGGTGTTGGAACTGGATCATCTTATGGTCCTTTCCAACCCTAACTATTCTATGATTCTATGTAAAGAAAAAATTGTTTACAATGAGGGTGGTAAAATCCTGTCACAGGTTGCCCAGAGAAGTGGTGGATGCACCATCCCTGGGCACATTCAGGGTCAGGCTGGATGTAGTTCTGGGCAACCTGATCTAGTTGAAGCTGTCCCTGCTTCACTCACTGCAGGGGGGTTGGACTGCATGAGCTTTGAGGGTCCCTTCCACTGTGAACTATTCTGTGGTTCTACACACAGTCAGTCCGTCTCCACAGGTGCCACAGGGTGAGAGGCCCAGCTCTGCAAGTGGCAACTGTGTGTTCGTACATCCCTGGAGTGCAGCCCTGATGTGCTAGACATGCTGCCTGGAAACTGGAAGTCTCAAACCTACAGTCATCAGTGTTTTGTCACGTGGGATTTTTGTGCAGCTCTGCTGTGGTGATACCCGCAGTCAAAACACAATTCTTACTTGCCATTTCAACGTCTGGAATGCACTTGCTAGCTTCTGGACTGTTAATGCAGACTTTGTACTTTGAATTTAGAACCATTTTTCTTAAAATCTGAAAAAAATTATATTTTTCTAATTAGATTCTAATTGGATTCTAATTAATTCTAATAAAATTACCTGGTTTCCCTAGGAGGAGGACAAGTGGCTGGGAGTAGCAGTTTTGATCTGTGTCCTGTCTGTCACTGTTGAACAGAACTGGTCCTGTAGTTCAGCTCTGGTTCCAAGGCCAGAGTGTACTGACCTAATGGATGAATAAACTTACTTCTTTTGGCCTGTGTACTGCCCCAGAATTAAAGGATTCACCATTTTCTCTTTTGCTCTACTGTGTGTGAGGTTGTGACTAATCTGTAGGAGTGTGGGGTCATAACATGACTTCCAGAGGGTGGTGCTTCCTCCAGGCATTAGTTTGCTTTCTTTCTGTCTTTTGGCAGGCTTCAGAGAATTGTTTGTTCAGTTCTGGTAACTCAGCAACAGAGGAATATAAGTGGGTTGGAAATACGATCTACAAAACCTTAGCAGGGGCAAGTGACATAAATAAACTGCAATCCAAATGAATGCAGGATCCTCCATTTTGGTGAATAGCTGAAGTTTTAAGTGTAGCAGCTGCAGAAATGTGACTTTCTTCGTATTTTTCCCTTCTTTCACCTCCTGTTTTCCTTCTCCTTCTCTCTTCCTGTCACTGCTCTGGCTGAAGTGGAGTCTGCTTCCACAAGCCAACATCCGTCCACTCACCTGCAGACAGGCATCACTTTGGAGTGGGTAGATGGGACCTATCTGAAGAGTCTGCTAAGAGCTGTGGTCTGTCTTGCCCATAAAATGGGTTTGCCCCTGGGGCTGTAGGGAAGCAGGGATCCACACAGAAAGCATCTTGGCTGTGGGATCTGTGTGTGTGGACATGGGCCTAATTCGGAATGTTTGGCCCAAACTGAAGTGCAGTGTAGCCATGGTTTTGGTTTCTCTGTACTGCTGTGGCTGTGTTTGGCACTTGGGCTGGGGAGCAGCTGTGCAGCACTGGGACCCGTACAGCTCTCACTAAAACAAATGGTGTGCCTCGTGGTGTGCTGCTCTGTGCTGTGGCTTATGCCATACTGCTTTGTTTCTTTAAATCTTTTGGTTTTTCCCCTTAATTGCTGCTAGCATGCAGCCTGGATATTGGATATAGGCAGTAAAGCAGTATTATGATAAACTCATTATAATAGACTTCATTAGGAAGTCTCTCTGCATGTCCTGTCTGTCACTGTTGAACAGAACTGGTCAGTTCTGTTTTCAAGGCAGAGAAACTGTATTGATCTAATGGAAGAATAAACTTATTTCTTCAATATTGCTACAAACTAAAAGGACGCTTGAACTGCCATCTAACCTGCTGAAATCAAGCAAGTTTCACTTCTTTCTGTGCACAGAGATTTTGTTACGTCCTATTTTAGTCTCTTTACATGTTCAGAATCCTTTTGGTTTGAAATGATGGATGGATGATATTTGTTTGGCACTTGTTCTGTTGCATGAACAGATGACTCTAAAGTTGAGGAAATTCTCTTGCACTCCCTGTCCACAAGGCTGGTATGTTTTCTGGGAGGGATTTGGTTGGGATATCCAGTGTGGCTAAATATTGTGACATGTATGTAACCCAGCCCAGCCCACTAGTTCTTGCTAGAGCTTGGCAGTGGGTGCACTCCCAGCAGCTGTGAATGAAAGCTTTCATCAGTGTGATACAAGGAAGGAAATAGAGAATGCATTTTCAAGCATTTGGTATAGAATTATTTTGTGGTTTTCTCTGATCAGGTAACCATATTTCACATAAATAATTTCTCTTGAAGTGAAGAACAGGGATTAAGCTATTAATTTCCAGCTCAAATTTTCATTTGTCCCTTTCAAATTTTTTATAAATGTACCTAATTTAACAGCTATAATGTGAGACGATCTATAACAAAAGGTGGCATTTTGCCCTTCATCAAATACTTGTTCTTTTACACAGTTCTTTTTTTTTTCCTCCTCAAACTTTTGTGGCTTCAATCTCATATGTTTCTTATTGCAAAATCCAATTTACACATTTGGCAATGGTTTTTATTCTGTCACTCAGCAGTACTGGCATGTTCTTCATCATCTTACAACTGTGGTGGTGCACAGAGGGTTTTAAAGAAGAATCTGCATTGTGATGAAACATACAAGAAGATGCAAACCTTTGTGCACCCTCTGAAGTATTTGTACCCTTAAGAAGGCTTTGTCCTGGCCTTGTTCTGTAGAAAAATATGCAGATTTTCTTTTCTCCCAATTATAATTGAGTGCTAAGCTTTGTGATCTTAAATAAATCTGACTGCTGTAGCTTTTGTCAGCCAGCTTTCTGGTCTTTCATAACAATACAGATGGTTGTTTTTAAATTTGAATGGCTGGTTGGTTTTTGAGATGAATTAGATCCTGTCACATAAAAATCTGCCTTGTGTGTACATAAGAAGTAAGCCCAATTTGAAAGTGGGATCTTTAGCATACTGTAGAGCTACAGGAAATCTGCATTTAAATAGTGTAAATAAGTTAACTTCAAGTGCATGAAAACCAGAACATTTAAGTTGGAAAATCCCCTTACCATGGCAGGTTTATTAGGCCTTGTTTTTGTGTTTGTGGAGGCATTTTTTACCTGATGGCAAGGAGAAATTTGCAATTTTGGGTACTACACTGGGCTTACTTTTAGTCTTGTTTTGCAATTTCTTTTCTTGTCTATCTTTGAGAAGAATGTTACTTTAAATCCAAACTTCTATAAATATCAAGCTTTTGGCAAACATTTCTGATTTTCTCAGTCTGCTTGTGTTAGGATATAATGGTCTTTTCCTGCTGGTGTTTTTGTGATCAAAACCATTTCAGGCAGGCAGGAAGGCACTTAACCTCTCTCATGTCAACTGCAGAGGTTAATTTCTAAGATTTCTCTAACAGCTAACTATTCAGTTGTGATGAGATCCTCGGGGACTTAAGTGGGGACAGAGACCAACCTGGTATCACTTTGTTTCATATGTGAGTTATGACAAGCTTGCCAGAAAAACTAGTTGAAGTGAGAGGAGCTTAGGAAAATATTAAATCCTCTTTTCTTCTGTGTGCTTGGCTCACACAGGATGTGGTGACATATGTGCCCTGGTGCAGCAGACCTGTTCAGGGAAGACAAATGTGAGAAAGCTGCCCCTCTAGCCTCAAATACAGCTTTTTGTAGACAAAATCTTGGCTTTGTGCACTGCCTTTTTATTCGTGGTGTTTCCAGTCTTGAATGCTAAGAGTGGAGCCTTTAAAAAAAAAATATCATGCCTACAGTCCTTTGAAGTAAGGCTGGAGGAAGGAGGAATTGAGAATTGGGTGACTTGTTTCTTTTGTGCACCCACAGAGGCTAGAAAGTGTTTGAACTGCCCCTGTGTTTCCTCTCCTCCTCTCCTGAAAGAGGACTGCAGCAGTTGTATTTTAAACGCTAGATCATTTAAGGCCTCTGATACTCATGTATGTATGTATGTGCACATCTGAGATGTTAACTCAGTGTCTGACCTTGTACAGATATTTGTACTCCTGAGCCCCAGTATAAAACCATGCCCAGAACTCTGTAGCTGCTGTGAATTTAATGTGGGTTAGTTAGATCATGTGTTCAAAGAACCTTAGTTGCAACTTTTCTAAAACCAGCACAAAAGTGTATTCTGTTGTGCTTTAATTACTTACAAATGGGAGATTTAATGGAAATGCAGATGGACCCTGAAACCTGAAGACCAGGACTGCTTCCCCAACAGGAAAATGATGTGCTAGCATTGCTTTTTGAGAGAAGGTGCTGCTTTCTCACTGAACATGAGGAAGTTCAGTGAGACATCCTCATGAATACTTGGATTTAGTTCTGCAGTTGCAAGCACCAGGTTTTTGTCTTGTTTTTCTCCCCCCTTTATTTTAAATGTGTTAGGAATGTTTTATGGGCAGGAAATGGGAATGGCTGTTTTTTGAGCACAGCTGTTTTAAATAAACTAGTGGAAGGAACCCTCCCCTTTTGGAAATGGCCAAAACTCTTGGAATTAGAATAGCTATTTTCTTTTGGAAACAGCAGACTTAGCTTTTAAACAGTCCTCTTGTATCCTTGGTTTAAAGCATCACAAATTTCCTTACTGAGGTTACTAAGGATGTTTCCCTCATTAAAAATTGTGATAAAGTAAATTGAAGGAAAGGGATTTTAGATTTTACTCTTTACTACTGAAGTTTAATCTCAATTTAACCTTCATTCCTTCTTTAATTCTGAATTTTTAATCTTGTTACCCTTGTTGAGAAAGGAGCTACATCCTGAAATTCCACAAATGTGTTTTGAAGTAAAACTTAATGTACTTAAACAGTTACTGATAAAATTACCTTATATACAGTCCATGAGATTAGCACTTCCGCATATGCGACCCAGTACAAACAAACACTGAATGGATGGACTTGGCTAATTTAATGTGGCCTTGGTGAACTGCATTGAGAAATCTCTTTGAATATATCAAACCTAATTGTAAGCACAAATTTCTCCATGCCACCCAGCTAATACAATGCAGGTTTCTGTGTTACACTGGAAGTTCATGAAACCTAGATGTATATCGAGTATCTTGCAGCAGGAGGCAGCTACTTCTATTTTTATTCCTTACTTTCTGTGTATACACATGCATGTCTGGCAATTTCCAGCATTATGAGAAGACTGAAAGAGCTGTTGTTTTTTTGCATATAATAGTTAAATACAAGAACAAAATATCTTCAACCTGTAGCTCTTTGTAAGAATGTATTTTGAAATATGCTTATGATCATTCACTTTATATATATGTATATATATATTGAAATGATGTGTAAATCATTTTCTTAAGTAGATCTTGGCAGCTGCCAGTTGCATGGGGAAAGGGGTAAGGAACACAAGTGTGGTATGAGCTAGGACTATGCTTACAACTTTCAGTCTTTGTTTACATGCCTCAGGCTTGTCTAAGCACAGGGTTCCACAGAAACCTTCCTAGATCTGTGGTGGTGAAGAATGTTGCAGCTTTGACCCATGCCTTGCACTCCCTCCCACACCCATGAGCGCTGTGTTTGCTTTCCAAATAAACTTTCCTGGAGAGTTTCATTGGATCTGTGAAAGGATTTTTGAAGGCATATTTCCCAACAGTGAGTTGTGAAGTTGTGGAGGTGCCTCTCCCATCTTCTGGCTCCTAGAAGCATTCCATGTGTGAAGGTTTGTCCCTTTTGTTCAGATGCCGTCTGATGACAGTTGCTGAACTCAGGCTGCTAATTCAATACACGTCAGTTTGGTCTTAAAGTTTCTTCAGAAAGACAAAAAAACCCTGTTGTCTTTTCCATTTTAAGTTCTTTTCTCGAAAGAACTGTTTCTCACGCCCTCCTGCCTGTCTTGTGCACTTGAGAGCCACAGTCTTGATGGACTTGAAAGGGAGTCTCCGAGTCTGGGGGTAATGTGAACTGGGCAGGCTGGAGGGTCTGAGTCCCCACTGGAACCAGGAGAAACTGCAGTTGCTCGGTTCAGTAGACCACAAGCCCCAGCTTCCTGCCTGTATTGGGGCTGTATGTTTCTCAGAAGATGCACAGGGCTTTGGGTTTGTTGTGTCTCTGTTGTTGATTGTGAAATCACTGCAGTTGGAGAGCAGAGTACTTTACATAACCTTTATAAAATTTCTCCTTTTTCTGTTCAGGAAGGATTTCTACCAAAAGGTTGTCAGAAGTGGAGTCTCAGATAACAGAAAAAAATACTAGTTTTATTTGAAATTTAACATCACTAATCTGTTACAAGCCTGTAGGTTTTCTTAAAATGTTAGCAATTACTGTATGTAACTGTTGCCTTCAGTTGTGCACGTATGCCACGTTTTGTCTTGCATGGTTTATATATGTAGGTAAACATTATATGGTAATTTCTATATTCACTATGTAATAATCTAGCAATGGCAGGTGTACAAGTATTTGCATCACTGGCTTAAAAAGAAAATGGTAAGTCTTGACCTTTGACTGAAGCATACTTAAGCAGGGAAGGAATGTTGTTCTGCCTTGGGACAAGTAATGTCCAGACAAGCTGTCTCCCTCATTTGTGAGAATCCAAATACCAGCCAACTTCAAATGAAAGTCTGTCTTTTCAAGACTGGTAAGTTTGTCAGTGGTGGAGAGCTGATGGTGATCTTACAGAAGACTTGCATGTTAATAGCTCGCTGCTCATGTGTCTTGATGAAGTGGTGGTTTATCTGGATTGAGTGTGCTGGGTGCTATGATGATGGGCGCTGCAAGAGAGAGCAGTGCACTGGGAAGCTGCCACACGCAGTAGCCTGTAGCTGACTTACAGACTGCATTAGGAGACTGTACTTTCTGCATGAGAGCACGTGAGATTTGCCTTGCAATAGCTTCAGGCTGGGATGGATGGAAAGGCCTCAGGACATGCTGATTAAGAATTGTAGGAATGTGTGAGTATGCACTAGATTCTTCCAGCTCTTGGGTGCAGGTTGACTGTTCGAACATAACAACTGCTGGCTTCCACCTTCAGCTATGTCAGTGGCTTCACTGCAGCCACATTTGACTGAGAAACAATAGGCAAAATACAAGGCAACTATTTTTGTAAGTTTCTTTCAGAATTACAGAATCCCAGCCTGGTGTGGGTTGGAAGGGACCTTAAAGCTCATCCAGTTCCAACCCCTGCCATGGGCAGGGACCCATTCCACTGGAGCAGCTTGCTCCAAGCCCCTGTGTC
>NDXB01015931.1:0-56501 GCA_002631895.1 Agapornis roseicollis
GCTGTTTCCATATGCCAGGATGTGCTTGCATGTCTCTGATTCACTCTAAGGAATGTAAAATGGTCCTTAGGCTCCTGGAGGAGGTGGGAATTTTCTGGGGAAATGCACCATTTGCTCATTCAGCTATTATGTTCTATGCTAGGTACTTGCTATGAGCTACTGCCAGAGTAGCACTCACGTTCTGAGATCATCAGGGAATACTTTGACCACACTATGGGAAACATAATCAACCCAACGCTTTCAAAGGGCTATATGGTCTGCGTCTCCCGCTCAGGAGACTTTCCCCTGGCTTTCCCCTTGGCGTTCACAATTTTGTTTCGCACTCTGAAGGCTTTACAGAACCGAGACGCGGCCTTTGCTGCCTCCCTGAGGATGACAATTTGATCACAGGACATCGGGCTGGCACAGCACCACCACTACCTGGTCCTGCACCCAGCCTCACCATGGCTGGAGGCCCAAAGCACCCAGTCCTCCTGGGACCCTCTCCTGCTGTGCATGGGGAGGTCTTCACTGAGCTATACACAGCATGGACTTCAAAGCTGACCAGATACTGTTAGGTCTTTCCTGCTGCCAGGCGGGAGAGGACAGGCTCTGGAAGATGCTCCTCTGACTGGTCCTTGCAATGTCTCAGGTCCTCCTACAGCTTTATGCCATCTACGAACTGTCCCTGCATAGCCTGCTCACATCTCCTCAGCTTAGCCCATGATTTTCCCAGGCCCTAAGGGTGATGGAGGGGCTCTCTGCTTCCCCAGCACAGCTCTCCACATGTGACTGCTCCTAGCATGCCTCCTTTGAGAAGGAACAATGAAATCACTCTCCAGTTGCATTTAAAATTATATTGTTATGAGGGTACTTCAAGGCTTCAAAATTAATTTTTTTAAGTGATACATATTTCAAATGAGGGTTTTTTTTAAAGATTTTGAAATTTTGCACATGTGCACTCTTGTTTTTCATTAGTGACTTGGGTTAACTTTGTTTTAAAATAATTATCAAATTAAAAATCAGTAAGCATGTAAGAGAGCATGGTCATCTTTCAGGCTCTGCCAGCAGCAGACAATGCCAGGTACCTGCACTGATGAGCGGGAAGCCCGGGCCTTGTTCAGTGTCCTCCGTCGCTCCCAGCGATGAATGGAGTCCTGCACCTCCATGCTCAGCTGCCGTGTGACAGTGATTTTGTCGTAGTTCTTGATGTGCTCCAGGGCTCCATAGGTGGTGGTTAAATAGTAGGAGCCTGCAAAAGGATAAGGTCTTGTATGAATATCACACCAGCACAGGCCACCCGTTTCCACTTCCATCCTGCCTGCTGGCAGATGCCTAACACTTGCACTGTCTGTGCTTCTCTGCAAGGAGAGCAGACATGTCTGATATTAACCCAAGAGAAAGGAGACCTAATAGACAGTGTCCTCCACCCCTCTTCTGCTTTACAGCAGTTTCACTGTTCAGACTCAAGGTAAACTACTACAAAAGCTGCTTTCACAAACAAACCCAAGCAATGCCTTTGATGGTTTATTCTTTGGGACATGGCCATCTTTTTGTTGTGTTTAACAGGGCCAGTGCAACAGGTCTGTAATCTGGACTTGTGAGCAGTCCCTATAATGCAAGGAAATTAGTAACAACTCTGGTTACTCTGTAAGACAATGACAAGGCTGGATGCAACCTCTTCCAACTGTAGCTACATTGCTGAAGTGTTTAGAGCTCAGGTCTGTTGAAGGATGTCTCAGACATGCAAAGAAAAAGTTACCCTCTACTCCCTCCTTCTCTATCAGCTAGACTGGGAGCCCAGAGGTTGGTTGAGAGTAACTCTTGGATTGCTCGGAGCTGAGGGACAAATCTTGGTAAAACAGAGAGACGGGATAAAGCAGTAAAAGCCTGCAGCCACCCTTTTCTCCTCAGAAACCCCATGAGTGCTGTGATGTTGGCTGTAGCAGGTAATAAATAATGAACTGCAGCAGCCAAGCAAGCAGCGGGACCATGATAAGAAGAGGGCTTATCAACAGAGGTGAAGATAAGCCCTGATAAGAGGGCAGAGTTCAATATTGGGAAGCTGCTGCTTTGGTTGTGAGGCAGACCTATGGCAAGGAAGGGCCCCAGTGCCGACTTATTGAGAGTGCTCATTTTCCCAGCTGCACCAAGGTCTCCTCTGAGCAGAAGGAAAGAGTCAGCCTGCAGAGCTGCCTGAGCAGGAGCACACCTGGCCTGAGGCAGGGTGAGAGGCCAGCCCTCGGTGGGGCCGAGTCCCGACTTCTGGGAGGTTCTGTGTTTCTGCTCCGCTCAGCGCGGTGCCAGGGAAAGGGAGAGATAAAAAGAGCTGTCAGCTGGGAGGGGCTCCCTGCTTTTAGTAAGGGTCGTAATAACTGCAGTTGCCTCTAGATGGCACTTCCACATCACCCAAACCTCGCACCAGCCCGCCTGGGGTTTCGTAACCCTTCCTCAGGCTCTGATAGCTCCACAGTCGTTGCGGCTGGTTTGCTTAAGTGGTAGATAAAATGTTGACTTATATAAGAGAAGTATTTTCAGAGCACCTTAAGGTCTGGTGTAAGAGAGCAGAGACCAGCATTGCCATTTGCCTTTCTGTACTTTGGTGGGTCTGATGAGGAATGTCCCATAGCTACCTAAGTCTACATACACCAAGCCCCCTCTTTTTCTTTACCATCTCTCACAAAGTGCTGCTGAGAACAGGCTAACAAGTGCCACTTCCCCTCTCTTATATAGAATTACAACCTTCCGTTGTCTGTCATTCAGCATTTCGCTCTCTCTCTGGCATAGTGAGGGGTCCCCGTGATGGGACTCACAACCTGGTGTATCCCTTCCCTCAGAATCCAGGGAGAAAGATCTCCCAATCCTCCATGACAGGAATTCATTATATCTTTAAGAATTATTTTTTCATACACTCAGTTTCCAGTATCTTCATTTCCACACAGTCATTCCCCATCGTCTGTCCCTGCCTTTGGCCCAGTAGTCAACATCACTGTTGCTATAAAATTAATTAAAAGTAACTTTTTAATTTGAAGGCCATATTTAAATGAGTTTATGTATTACCTGATGTAATTTCACAGTTTTCTCACTTCTGCTTTTAGTGTGTTCTTTTTTCATTTCTGTGCCTGAATCACTTTTTGCCATTAAACTTTGAAAGGCCTAACTTGACTGAATTTTTGCCATTTTAGCCCTGTACTTCACGATCTCAGAGCTGTCTTCACTGAGACCTTTTCATTCCATTCCCTGTATCAGCAGCTGTTCCCAGTGTCCTTTCTAATGTGATTCTTCAGCCAGTTTGATCTGGAACTCCCTCACAAATTTTTCCCCCTTTGACTGGCATGCACATTTCACACAGTCTTTGCATCTTTGATTGAAGAGAACCTCCAGACTGCTTTGCCTTTGATACCCTGAGCCCAACCCAGATGTCTTCAGTAACCAGCCTGGTAGTATGCCCTTTTGAAATGAAGAATCTGTGGGCAACACAGTCACCAAAACCAGCTTAATTATGTCAGCAAAATGCTGTGCTTAGACTGATGTTTTTTTCTGCTAACAGTTATTTCCAGTGGGATAATGAGCTTGTGCAGAAACCCCTCACTAATATCATTGCACTGTCACTGCTCATTCTTTTAGTACTTTCTTTTGCCCACCTCTGCACTGTGCTGGGATGACATGCTCTTAGTTACAGACTTGTACCTCTATTTAACATGAATAAAAGTAGTCTGCTGTTATTCATGCAGTACCTCTTTATAGAACCTCAGTATTTTTCAAAACAAAGTCTGAATTAAACCCCATTTTACTTCTTTAGTGACTGCGTGATCATAAATTATCTGCGTTCATAACTCAGAATGCATAACCCTGTCACTGTTGGTAGCATTTGCTTCCCAATCTACATTTAAGAAATGAAAGGCTCACAGTTCCCTAGGATATTTACCCCTCTAGTAGCAGAGGTCTTTATTCACATCCAAACCTAATATTCCACTCTAACCTAACTTTCCTTTCTCTGCCTCACTTTGATACTTAGCTGGAGAACATTGTTTAAAGGGGTCACTCAAATGTAAAAGTAGAGTCACCACGAGAATGATGTATGGCCCCAGGCATACAATACAGTTTATGAAATGTGCTCTTTTCTCATTGGAATAAAAGTCTTTGCCAGACCTTTCAATTTTTCAGCCTTTGTGCCAAGGAACACTAAATATCTCTGTTTAGGTTACTAATGCATCAACTCAGATCATATTTATGCTAGGTCCCTGCCTTTCTAGCTCATGTCTAAGGGCACCACATTGCCAAAAAGCAGCTAAAGTGTTTGACAATAATTATAAAACCTCATATTTGAAAAGTCTGGCCAAAGCTTATCCACAAAGCCTAGCCACAGCCTTGATGCCCCACTTTCACAAACACTAAAGCAAAGTAAAGGATGATTTCCAGAGTGAATATCCCATGAGCAAACACTGTACTCTACCTTCCCCTAGCTGCAAAGCAGGGTCCATGAGCTCCATCATATACTCCACATTCAGAAGGACTTCAGTCAAGTTGCTGCGAGCCAACACATACATGAGCACAGGGAGGAAGTCATCTGCACCGTACAGCTTCCCTGAGCAAAGAGAAACACAGAATGGTCGTAATAAACTCACCACAAAGATACATTCCCACACAGCAGTGACAGCTTCTCACCCAGCTTGTCCTTTGCAGACTTTGCTCACATTATGTGAAGAGTTAAAGCTCAAAACTATCAGCAAACAAAAAAAAAAAGCTGAAAAAGAGAAAGTTAGTACACTTAAAAAGTAAGTAGACTTGCTTCAACCCCAAAATATGAGAATCAAAATTTTTACTGTGCTCCATTTCTGATATTCTTTATTAACCAGACAAAGAGAAGTTTAAGCTTCATGGGTCTCAGGCAAATGACAATCCTTGAAGGGTGCAAAGTCTGTCAGTTCAGCCCTCTGATTTGACAGTGCCATCAAGACTGAAATTCATCTTTGCAATATTAGCAGTGAAGTTGTCTATATGCATTAGGGGTATTTATGCTCTTAGGTTCATGTATGTGTGGGACCAAAGAGCAGAAAATAGATTTTGAGATGGATTTTAGGACTGAGGACTTCCTTGTTGTATTTTTTCAGAAGGCAAAACATAGATCTACATGCTTCTAATTACAACAGTCTCCCAGACAGCTCAAATCTAAGAGGAAGCATCTTCCCAGCCATTGGTGCCTAGCTAAGAAAAAATAAATGTCTTTCACATTGGATTTAGATTGGTATATGGAATTGATGGAATTGGCAGAATTGGCATGCAGCAGCTGCTACAGAAACAGACCCTCACGGGCTCAAGATTTCCTATGCTTAAAAACATTAATATCAACAAAGGTAACAAAGTGATCTTATATGTAATCTGTAGCAGCTCTTTGGCATCGCTGAGGACAGAAAAGCATACATGTTAACAGTCACCATTACAAAGAATTACTGCTTAAAAAGGAATCCAACATGAAGCTTTGCCACATGAACAGTGAAGAACACAAGGATAACTTTTCTTGTTTGAAGGAAGCTTTCACTTTCCACAAACATGTCATAAATTCATCATGGACAACCCAAATAACAAGCTGCTTAGCGGGCCTATCTTCCCAACATTAAAAGTTGACCATTACAGTTAACCTAAGCCCAGACTGCTTTCACTCTGAATGTCCTTCCTTAGGCAATGGGCAGGTTTTCTCAGCTGAGCACTTGGATGTGTTGTTTTCATGGGCCATGTGTGTCTTACTTGAGAACCGTTTGCCTCACCACAAAGAATCAAAGCTACCCTTGATGTACCTTCAGTGAAATTATGCCCTAGCCATTTTTGGTTCATAGTCCACATGCTCTTCCATGGTGGGACATAAATTCCCGTTTCTCAAATGTTTCCACTGACTTATTTCAAATGTTTGCCATGAGTCAGCCTTCTTTTTTTGTCATTCATAGCTGACGCAGACTCTCCACTGCAAAGAAAGATGTTCTTCTGAAGCCTCAAATAGCCACAAGCTCAGCCCCGATAAAAAAATGAAAAATAAAAAAAAATATAGTGTGGCTTAAAAATAAACACAGGAATAAAACTAGTGATTAGAGAGCTGATCCAGTTAAAACAAAGTGTTGGAGGATGGGAGATTGTAAGGGCTGTAATTCAGCCTGTTTCTAAGGCTGAATCCACACACTCCACGACATAGACAATTTGTTTAATGAAAGCTGGATTAGCCCTTTCAGTTCTTTTCGCTTTATTATAACTGCCTGTAGTTAAATAACACAGCCTTAGATCTTCAACCAAACTATAAAAGGTCATTAATGTTTCATCAACATCCGGATGAACATGAATTGTTTAAGACCAGGTTGGATGGGGCTTTGGGCAATCTGTTCTAGTGGAATGTGTCCCTGCCCATGGCCTGGGGTTGGAACTAGATGGTTTTTAAAGAACTTCCTTCCAATCCAAACCATTCTAATGATTCTGTGATTCTATGACATTTTATTTGTCTGTTGTTGGCTTGGCTTCTGTCTCTGTAAAAGCTTCAGCTCTGGAAAGGGTCTAGTTCATTGCTGTCATACATATTACTGCAACACAAGCAGCTTAGTACTAGAACTATTTAATACTGTCTAGCAAAAAAAAAAAAAAAAAAAAAAAAAAAAAAAAAAAAACTNGGAGGAAGCTAATTTCAATGTGCAGAGATTTCTTATGTATGCTTTTGTTGTGCCATGGGGAAAAAGAAGGAAGAATAAGCAAAAAAAAAAAAAAAAAGAAAAGAAAAAGAAAAACTGCTCCTTTTGACTTGAGTAAATCAGATGCCAACAGAGTTTGTTCTGTACAAATCTAGTGTAAAGGAAGATGAAGTACCAAAGAGTTTACTAGGCTCACTTTTTTTAACCCCTTCCTTAAAAACTTACACTTTATGATGTAGTAGTTACTGACCAGTGGCATGAATTGAGTGCTTATGGCTTCCTGATGGCCAAGGGACCTTCCAGTGCAAGACTAATAGCAGAATTTTCTCTTCTCTACCACTTCTTTTCATGACTAATCTCTGTTTGTCTGGATTTTTTTTTAATAAAATGGCACAGAAATGGATCACCAGGCAATGAACAACCAACCACTGCAGAGTGGAAACAGCAACTTGGAACTAAACAATTCTGTATCCGCAGCCATCAACTTCTAGTGTCAATTGAATGAAAGTTAGAGGACACTTTTCAAGAACACCTACAGAATCTCTCTATTTCTCTTTTATTGGCTGAGAAGTAGTTGTATGCACAAGCAGGCACTGAGTCAATTATTTTACATTGCAGCCTGTCTCATTTCTATAAACTGATTTAGCTTCCCAGAAGACCTTGTTATAAACCTTTCACAACTTTAAGATTTCATAGAAATATTATTGGACCCCCAGCTGTTTCTATGGCTTAAATACAAAAATCTAATCTACAGTTTCTTTTTCATTAATAAACTCAGAGAAGGGATGGCTGACTGTGGTAATGGAAGGAGCACTCATTCTCCATACACTCTATGCTTATAACCTGCATAAATTACTACACATAATTTTAGTCCACTGTGGGAACATGAAGCCTGATTCTTAAATACCCGCATCTGTAGCTAAAGCTGAGGTCAGCAAGAGCTGTAGGTGTCAACAAGAGAAAAGCTAATTGTCAAGGATCTAGCTCTGACTCCATGTGTTGCCACAAACTACCATTGTTGCCTAGGACAGGTCAGGCACAGTATATTGTGCCTACTTCTTGTAGGCATTGTAATAGCTTCTCTCTACTGGCTGCACATGAAGCCAAGGATTAGTGCCTGAGAGGGTAGAACTCTGAACCTTCCCTTGTTCCCATGGCCTTGAATGTCACAGTAGCAGAGGGACTAGCTTAGACATGTACGTCCATCAGACCACATGGTTCTGAGGCACCCTGTATCTCAGTCCATCAATGGGGATAATAAGTGCCTGTCAGCAACTCAAATATGACCAGAAGTAGGAGACACAAAGATACACAAAACAATATCTGTAAACCAAGACACCCAAGAAGTTCGGTGCTGCTCAGCATTGTGCAACCTACCTGCTCCCTGTGCCACGAAAGGCACCGGGGCAGAACCCAGCATTCATCCAGGAGCTGCAGCAGGGGTGTTCTCTGAAGGCTGCTGCCTCCTCAGCTCCACTTTCAGTCTGGGCCAGAGCCAAGTTCCCAGACCTACATATCTGACTCCATCTGTGGTCTCTCACAGAGAGGTATGCTTGCAGCTGACAGTTAAATCTAGCTCTGACCCTGACAGGGGTCTCGGTGACACTGGGACTGAGCTTGCTAGTTCAAGGTGGTGTTGTCCTGCTCCAGATATAACTTGCTTGCTTTATTTCCCCTTCTTCCCTGCATGATCATGAAACATTTATTTCATAAATATCTATAAGAAGCTTAAAATAAGCCTTCTTTTCTGCCACAAACTGATCTTATTATGTTTATAGCAAAGCAGTTCCTGGCTGGGATGCAGCACTTGAATAGACGGGTATTACTTAAATACATGATTTAAAGCAACTGGAATTCTGCCGAAGCCTCCATAAAGAAATTACAGTCTGTTTTAACACATCCATGCATTTCTTTTCCCTCCATGTATATTCTGACAACCAGCAGACACTGATGATGCTCTGCACTTTGCTCTAATATTTTACAAACACTGGCATGATGTCTTGCAGCAGCTTTCCAGGAAATACATTAATTTTAGCCTCAGTTTATAGCTGAGAAACCTGAGGTACAAAAAAGTTAACCGAGATTTGTTCAAGACTGTCATGGAAACCAGGACAAAGATTGTAAGAAAAGATTGTGAACATCTTTTCACTCACTAGCATTTTGTTATCTCCTGTCGTTCCCATACTACTTCAGCAAGGTTTGATTTATGATAGTTAAATTAGGAGAGCTAATACATGCAGGCAGCATGAATCCACTTCAAAAACATGTTTTACAGATCAGAGGAATTTGTTGCCCTTGAAAAAAATTGAACTTGCTCTTTAACTCAAATGTAAAAACTGTGCTAGCCAGAAAAAAGATACAATCTCTAGTCTACCAGGCTTCATTAACAGTAACTTAAATACAAATCTCTTCCAAAAGATAACAAAATAAACCTGTTATGCATAGCTTTATTTTCCTTCTCAGAAGTAACAACTGATAATGAGCAGTGTAATGGCATTGCTCTGACTTAGTTTTCAGAGCTTCTAGCATTGGTTCTACACTGGCTGCTTAAGTATTCGAAGCCAATTTCCTTTCCACAAGCTTAAGACACACTGTTTCAGGTTCATGCCTTTGTCAACTACAGAGCTATGTAGGAGTGCATCAGCACAACTAATATCTGGCTGCTCAGTTCTACAGTGGGTAACAAACTTAATCATAAAAGCTAAGGAAGAGAAATGTTCTAATGGAATGTATGTCTTATCTATCCTCTTTTTTTCTGAAAGCAGACTATGTATTAGCCATGCAAAATGATGCAATAGAAATTACTAAATCACATGTTTTAGGGCCAGTTACCTTACGAACTCCATCATTAGTACAGATCTGGTTTTGAGCTATATACTCCAACTCCTTGTGCAGTTCAAAGACACTCCAAAACCAGAGATTCATAATGTTAGGTAGTCTACAAGTTAAAAATGTTGCTGTAAGAAAATTGTTCCTCTGTTAACTCTTCTTAAATCTCCTTAGAAAGCAGTCTTCCCAGCTTTCAAACTTCCAGCTTAAACTTAGAGCCTTTCTGTGCTTGATCTTCCTCTCTCTTAGACTGACCAAGTTTGGCCTGATTGTCTCACACAGTATTTCTTCATAAACCAGTGCCTACTGTGCCTCTGGTTTTGCTTTTCCATTGGTTCTTTTCTACAGAGTGGCAGCTGTCAGGTAGCTCAGGGTGCTCCAGGGTTATCCCACAGACCACATATATTGCAGATTTGCATCTTGTTTATCACACCACAAGTTTCACTTGTGTTTTTGATAGAGCGAAAAGTGGAGATCCTACCACACAATATGTCTTTTGACATTTTGTCTGAGTAAAGGTCTTTCTGAAAGTAAATAATAAGCGGATTTTCTACACGAGATTACAGTTCACCTATGTAAATCAGCTACGCACCCAACTTTACCTGTGGGCAGGGAGGCGTGTCTTTCAAATACAGAACAGTCAGATATCTGGGAGCTTACAGTTCACCATGAGTCTTGCCTCTTACTTTTTCTAGTGTACAGGTTAAAAGCCACCAAAAATGCCAGCCAGTTTGTGGGGATGAGGTGGGTTTCCAAACTCTTCTGGTTTTTATCCTTTTAATGCATATTATTCTTGCTAACTGTTCCTAGTATTTTTAGCAGGCAAGTTAGATATTTTTAGATTGTAGGCTATTCTTGGAGGCATATGTTGCTGTTATTTAAGTTTGCACAGAACTTGGCAAAGCTCAGTGAGACACCACAATGCTGTCTCTATTGTCCCACTGGGGAGGATTCAATTACTAATGCCACTGCTTACTCTGTACATGTGAATATCTGAACTTGTAACTCTCAGCTCTTTTTATAGCCAAGGATGAATTCATCAATATCGTCAGTGAAGTTTGTCATGAGTCATCTCAACCTAAAACAGACACCCACATCTAGCCAGATTAATAAGCTGTGCCAACTAAGTCCCTGTTGTCTATAATGAAAGCTATACATGAGACCCATCTGTGGCTATGGCTAGATGTAGCTGTAGATGCGTCCTACTTAAACACAGATCAGTATCTTGTAGTTTTACTCAGCTATCTGTTGGAGACAGGTGTATTGACGAAGACTGTGAATTTGCCTTCCTGATTCTTTCTGATAAATTAGGAATTCTGATGCCTTCCTCAGGAATCAGATCCACAAGTTGACTGCTTTCAACTTGAAAAAGAAATGTTAGTTTAAACCAGCCATAGATCTAACCCATTCAGTTCATAGCCTGAGTATCAAGGATTTCAACCACAGCCAATTTTCAGGCAGAATTTGTCATGTAGTACGAATTGCAACTAAACTACAGAACTCCTTTCTTGAAATGGCTTGGTATACATGGAGTCAATCAAGGCTGACTTCAGCATGCCATGACTCTTTCAGCAGTGCCAAGATGGGCACTACCACAGACACAGGTGTTCCTGAACAATCCTATCCCTAGTTTTAAAGAAAACTTGGGACCTGTTGGGAACCATGGCCAAACTTGGACTGGTTTATATGGGTCTCAGAATGTCAAAAAATTGTTTTTTCATATGGGTCTGAAAAAAAATTTAGTGCTATTTGCACTTCGCTTTGAGATATGAAACCATGTTCTCAGATCAGTTCATCCTACCATCAACCTAAAGTGAATAAAGACCTGCTATGAGCTGCCAATTTGCAAATGAAACCAGGCAATATAAGTTATGTTACTGAACTGAATTTTTGTCTGACAGAAGTAGACTGATTTGTCCTGCAGCGGAGGGAATGATTAATTTTGTGTTCCACCTGCTCTAATCTTAGAAGAGGAGGGAACTTTCCAATTCAGCAGTGAGTAAAAGGAGCTAAAAGAAGAACAGACTATTGCACAGGAAGCTGAACATGGCCCCTGTTCTTCCCGTGTGAAGAGAACTGAGCTGCCTTAGGGGTGGCTGAAAGCAAAAGCAGCTCTGTGCCACTGCTTTCAAGTTGGGCAGAGAGTAGGAGATTTCCTACCCACTGAAATCTGGTCTGAGCAGCCTACAGCACTCTCTTCAACGCACCTCCAGCTGGGAATTCCCTGTCAGAAAAATATTTCAGTTTGCTGGATGTTTGTCTTTGACTGGTGGAAAATCAAAGTGATCTGAGGTCAGTTAATTCTGTTGAAGAGTTTTAACACATTTGACTTCTAAGTGAGTCTATGGGACATTTCATTCAATTTCTGTTCAAGTCCACTGTTGTCCAGGAGTTAGACTATAGTATTCTCTATTCTTTAACCTCTTTTTCTGGTCTGAATTAATTGGGTACACTTCCTTAATGCCAGGCCAGTTTTCTTATGACCAGGCTCTGGTATACATCACTGATCATATATACTGGAGAGGGAACTGAATGCACAGGGGTGAAGTTGGCTTCTGAGATACACCGTGCTTGCAGGGGTACTAAACATGAGCAAGCAGCTGAGCTGCCTGAAACGAAGTGCTTTGGTTAGCACAGAAAACCACAATGAAATCCTCTGATTTCATGAATGCCAATTTTTTTAAAAATGTAAGGTTTTTTTAACTGTTTCCCTGACCCCTACTTTCTGTCATGAAATGACACAAAGGCATTTCCTGCAGCAGAGAAATTCCAGCCCTGAACTAACTGAGGTATAACAAATATGTAACATACCACCAGCACCAGAAGGAGACCATGTGGGTTTTAATGAGGCATACGAGTCTTTGATTTATAACAAATTTACTCTAAAACTTAACTGTTTTAACAAAGTTACAGCAAATTCCCCTACATGTTTCCAAATATTCTCATAATATCTGAAGGCAGTGAGAGGTCCTATCCACCCTGCAGCTTTGGCTCAGCCCTGGGGTGGCTTCTTGCTCTGCTGTTAATATGTCTAGATCTATCATTGAATCTTGCTGTGTACTGTCCAAGGGATGACCCTCAGGTGAGGCCCAAAAGGGATACAACTCCTGCATGAGTGTTCCAAGGCTGTTGTAAGTGCAAAATAAAGCAGAACCGCTAAAAGCACCTTTAGAGAGTGTGAGTTCTTTAATAATTGCCCTTTATATCAAAGTAATATCTTTCTTCTCTCCAAATTTATGCATGGTTGGTCATCAGCTCACCAGTAGAAAAAGAAAGCTCTTAAACTGGCAAAGCAGCTTCCTGGAGGAAACAGCTTCCTGGTCTACCTGCAAAAATGCATCCTGTCTTCAGGCCAAAGGCTTAACGTGTGCCTTTACTGGTTGGCCTGAGGCCCAAGTTATATTTATACTCAGAGCACATACTTCCTCACACTGCAGAAGCATAGTAGTGCCTTTTGGAATTTACGGGAGCATCAGGAATTTGTAACAAACAGTACCAGCATTCTGCATTTCCTCCTCAGTTTAGGCAAAAGTTTATATAGAAGAAACTAAAACACTTTTCCCAAAGTCCCATTCCTAGAAATTACTATTAAGCTGCTACAAGCTGGGGCAGAGCTCTGAGGATTTATGGAGGGCTGTGGTAAGACCTCTGCAAAAAGGACATTGCACATAAAACACGCACTTACGTCTGTTTTTTGGGGGTTATACAGCTTCAAGTTAACCAGGTAGCATCTTATACCTGTTATTAGTGCAAAGAACTTCCCAGTCACTAAGCAGCCCATTCTGAACATGGCCTATGGACAGCTGATACCAAACATACCATCCATCGCTGTTACCCCCAATTTGAATCTTACCATATCAAATGTATCATAAACCCTGTTCCTGATACATGGGGAAGGACCAGTGAGGGATAGCATTTCAGTAGGAGTGCTGTACCTGGGTTTCCCTGAGCCATGGAGTCATAAATGAGTTTGCAGGACTTCAGCAAGATGGCAATCTTCTTTTCTGGGGAGTAGGCCTTGTGCATGGTTGTGAACTTTTGAAGGATCTTTTCAAGCACAATGGTTTCAGGTACGCTGGTTGTGATGCCTAGGTCAGTGGTAGTTGTGTTTTGTATCACAAATTGGTTCTCTTTTAGCTGCTGTAAGGATCCATCTTTGTTGTGGATTTCTTTTAAGTAAGAATCAATGGCTTCTTTTAAAGGTTTCAGAACGCATTTGTATAATGCTGTCTCAGCAATCGCTTCTGCACAGAAAAGAGAGAACACAAAAGTCCATGATAAGTAATCAATACAATAGTGCAGGCGCAAGTAAAACTCCTAAGAAAGCATGTGGTTGATTATTCATGCAGAATAGATTATTCATTCCAGAAAGTAAATGTTTCATTATCAGCACCCTCCAGAAGCCCTGGATAGGGCTGAGATGAACTCCGGGACACAGTTTCTGTATGAGAGCTCCTGCTACCAGCAGCTGTCTTTGCCTGACATCCTGGCTGACCAGCATGGCACTGTCAGGCAGCAGGAAAAGCAACTCTGGGACAAAATGAGGACCCTCATTTTACTGTGCTTCTTTTCACAGATCTGCCCTTACAAATACCCAAGTGGGATTCATTTCATGTCCCCCCGACATCTGCCTCTGATCTGTTTGAGATAATCACTTTGGGATGAAAACAATTTCATCCTCAAAGTGCCCCTTTCTCTGCAGTGAATGAAAAGCAGCTATAGCCACCCACTCAGAGGCAGACACCAACAGCTGGTCAGAAGTTTCTCATCCTTACTGTTGAAGTGTCTTTAACTTACTGATACTTATGTCATCTCTTAAGCCACCTGTGGATGAGGAAATAGTCTGTGTGGGTTGGGTGTTTGCTTTATATTCAGCAGGAGACAAAAGCAAGCATGTGAGATAGTGAGAAAGTCTGTTTGACTCCTAGAAACCAGAGCTAGGAGGATTGCAGGGAATCCTCTTTTAAACCCAGACTAAGGCAGGGAATCCTCTTTTAAACCCAGACTCAGGCAAAAAGTCACTGGCAAGAGAGTTCATCCGCTCAGTCAGTGAGGAATGAAACAGAGGGCAGTAACATTTGTGTATATAAAATGCAACTATTTTAAAGGATCCAGAGAAATGGCTGGCTTGAAGCATGACAAATTTGAATTGTAGGAATGGCTGTCCACATGGAAAGGTGGTCCCCCTAGGCTGACTGGGCTATATCATCCTATTAAGGAACCACCAGTGAACAGAGCTAGAGTAACCAGGCGTGTCTGTGTGAAGGTGGGAGGGATCCTTGCACACACGCAGCTCTACCAAGCAGAACAAGGACACTTCTTCTTTCTGTCTCCTCTCCACATTCCCTAATCAAGATTAAAGACTGACATCTCTGTGCTGACACCCCCTTTGCTTTGAAGAGAGGGGTTACTATGACAAAAAGTGCAGGTGTTACACGAGGTGCTTGAGAAGTGAAACCATATCTCCCTTCCCCTAGGTATGGCAATGGTTGGGCAGCAGGTCTCTTCTGCTGCCGAGACTGCAGGATCATGTAAAGCTTAGTGTGTGAGAAAGAAGTCAGTAGGGCTTGCTGAGGCTGGCAGCCTCTGGGTCCTGGCTCACCCAGGGTAGCTGGGTCCCACCTAATACTGGAACCGCAGGATCCCCTGGAATCCCTGGTCACTTCTGTGGCTGGCCATGTTCTGCACTGGGGGTCTTCCAGCTCCCAGCTTGCCTTAAGTCAATTTAGGGATCTCATAAATAGCTCTGTTTCTCAGGTCCTCAGGAAACAATTTTAAATCAAAAGAGCATATAAGTGCATGCATGCACACTTTTTCTGGCTGTATGGCTTTAACTGTCTTGTTTTTTGCTCTTGTGAGACCTCACCTGGAGGATTGTGTGCAGTTCTGGTGTCCTCAAAATAAAAAGGACATGGAGCTGTTGGAACAAGTCTAGAGGAGACCACAAGGATGACCAGGGGACTGGAATACCTCCTGTACAAAGACAGGCTGGGAAAGTTGGGGCTGTTCAGCCTGGAGAAGAGAAGGCTGCGTGGAGACCTCATAGCAGCCTTCCAGTATCTGAAGGGGCCTATAGGGATGCTGGGGATGGACTTTTCATTAGGGACTGTAGTGACAGGACAAGGGGTAATGGGTTCAGACTTAAACAGGAAAAGATTAGATTGGATATAGGGAAGAAATTATTTACTGTAAGGGTGGTGAGGCACTGGAATGGGTTGGCCAGAGAGGTTGTGAATGCTCCATCCCTGACACTGTTCAAGGCCAGGTTGGACAGAGCCTTGGGTGCCATGGTTTAGTGTGAGGTGTCCCTGCCTATGGCAGGAGGGTTGGAACTGGATGATCTTAAGGTCCTTTCCAACCCAAACTATTCTATGATTCTATGACTGGGATAAAGAATCTTTGTATATTCCTTCATGAATGTGTGTTAAACTGGACAGTCCACTTCTTAGCAAGGAGGGCAGTAGCACATTACTCCCTCACAGAATATTGAATGAAAAGCAACAAAACACCCCTAAACAGCCAAAAATATTGATTTTCCTCCCCCAAAGAAAATTATGTCTGTGGCAATGAGAGGCAAATGCTGTATTTTGGAGCCAGGAGTGGTCTTTCAGCAGGCAGCTATTTGTGCCTCTGAGCTCTGAGGAGCACAGAGTGGGATCAAGTGATTCCTCCAATCTGCCACTCAAAACTATTGTAGTCTTGTCCCTTCTTGTGAGACAGTGACTGACCCCAGATCTGGCTGCCATATACAAGGAGTTCTCCATCCTCACTGCAGAGCGTGAGGCAGTGGACATGGAAGGCCGTGTGGAACACAGCAGTGCAGGGGGACATTGATCTTTTGTGTTTCCAGTGAACACAGCTCTCAGTGTGTGTGCCTGTGCATAGAGGTATATACACAAACACAGAGACTCATATTTATATGTGTGTATATATGCATATATACATACATATATGTCTCACACACAAACATACACCTCTTCTTCTTAAACTCTTCCATTTAAAATATTAATTTTTTTATGAGGGATTTCCCCCCCTTACTGCTCCCCCAGTTTTTAGAGCTGCTCCTCCAAGTGCTGGCAACCACAGAGTAGACTTCATTTCACACCCCTCAGCTTTTAAGAGATGGTATATAATTCTGTAAAGCAGAACCTGTGTCTGCGTAATTCTGTCTTCTCCTCACCTTCCCAAATTCTGCCCAAGGATGGGTAAAGTGCAGTCACCTACCTAACTGTTCCTCAGTGTGGGAGCCTGGGTCTATCAGAGATTTCAACTCAGTGCTCTGCACTAAGTAACTCTTCAGCTGTGTCATCATCATCCGGATTTCTTGTAGCATCTCTGTGCTGGAGCTCTGCTTTGCCATCATCTCTAAACTGTACACTCTGTAGTCCTGCACCAGGTTGCCAAAGTACGAGTCCTTGTCCTGTGCCAGCTCCACAATCTTCTTCTGCAGCTTCCTGTCACTAGACAAAAAGACTGTGAAGACATTAGACAGGCTCACAAAGGACAGCCTGTTCTTGGCCTTGTCCAAGATCATGGAGCGTGTCTTTTTACCAGATGAACTACTCGGTATCTCCAGGTCATCCTCTGTGCTGCTGGTGGAGTAGGAGTCTGGTTCAGATGCTGACGTCTGAGCCACAGTGCTGCCTCCTGGGCCTTCCAGGGAGGAGTGAGCATCTTTCAGTTCAGCTGAGTTGACGGATTTGCGGCTATGTCCCAGTTCAGTCCTGGTGTGTGTACATGTGGCAGCACCTGACACTGTAGCAGAGCTGCTCTTGCACAAATCCTGCACAATGGCCATGGTTGTGGCCATCTCTGCCACTGTTCTTTGCTTTGACTGGCAGGAGCTAGGTACCCTCGGTACCTGGGAAAGCCTCTTCCTTCTTGGTGGTGGGATAGGAGGTGATTTTCCTATGGCATTGCTTTGAATCCCAGGCATGTCCTTCATCTCTGCAGGTTCAGGCTTTGTCTCCTGAAACTGTGATACAGCTGCCTCAGAAACTTCCCCAGGCATTTCTACGGCCTTTTTGCAAAGTGATCTTTTATCTCTGCTCTCTGTACTCGCATGTTGTTTTTCTTCTGTCTGTTCCCCTTTCAGCATTTCACAACTTCTAGGGTTTCCCACATAGCTCACTTCTGAGGTCCTCTCATACAGCCGCTTCCGTGGGGGGACAGAGGGCTGGGAGCCCTTCTTGGGGCTCACTGCCAAAGGCTCACTGACTGAGCAGCTCTGCTTTCCTTCTTCTTTATTGTCACCGCCTTCAATTCTCATTTCCTTCATGGTCTTTTCTAGTGGCCGAAGGAGCAGCTCGTTTTCTTCACAGGCAGTGGTGGGATCCTGCAGGAGCTTCAGAGAAGATTTCTGAATGAGAGCATGAGAAGGTGGAGGCGGAGGGGGGCGGCGGGGAGACCTCCTTTCAGTGAGCATGGTGGCAGGGGGGAGATCAGCATTCACAGCACCGCTTTTAGGAGAAGGTACAACTGGTGAAAAAGGATTACTGCACTCTTCTATAAAAATAGGATTCACGAACCACAGCCTGTCATTTCCTATTGACAGCTCAATTTCACATGAGCAGTGGTTTGTGCCGCTTGCAAAACACTGAGTAGATTTTAAACTGTCTGTCTGAGCAGTGCTGAAAGCAGAGTGTTTGGCAGGGTGGGATAACTCCTCTCTTCTTCTGTGGTTTAAGGAGGAATCCCAGAAATCTGTCAAAAAAAATAAAAATGCTCTGAGAGAATTTTAGCTGCTAAAAGCATGTAGAAGTCCTACTTTTTATTAAAAAAAATGGTACAAAAGCTTTCACACCCCTGCACAGAACAATGTGTAGAAAGGGTTGCCTGTTTTACGTGTGTGAGATCCTTCAAATGAGGGGACAAGCTCAGAAGCTTCACCAGAAACCTCTTTTTTGCCAGTTTTAGGACATTCATCCAGTGAGAACTTAATGCTGTGCAGCCTATGCAGTGTGAGCAGGAAGGTTCAAGTAACAAATACAAATGACTGTAAAAGACGGTCTACAGCTTGTTCAGTGATCACTGTCCTCTAAATGCAAATAGCTGTGGATACCTGAGGTGAAGGTGTGAAGCCCCCAGGTGACCTCCCATCCCCCTATCTCTGACTGTGGGAAGATGCAGGGCTGAGATATATAGCCTGGATCCAATGTACACCAGAGACACAACAGATATCAGATGAAGATGACACAGCAAGCTCATGTGTCAGTCTGTCTGCAAAGAGGTCTGCTCCTGTTTTGCAGTACAACCAGTCCAGAAACATATGATTTTTAAATACCTTCCACAGGTTAAAATTATCATTAAAGTCTGTAGCTCTGGATGGCAATTATCCATAACCATGACACTGCCTGCCTGCCAGTGTAAGAGAGGAGAGGTGGTTCAAAAGACTGTGTACACAGGAAGGTTGTATGCTGAAGGATTAAAGAATAGTAAAGCACTCCAATGCCATCAGCTGTGACTGGAAAAAGAAGATGCAAGTAGTCATCTTCATATGTCAAAAACCTCTCACTAGAATATCTTTGAATAGCTCATTTAAAAACTTACAAAGCATTTGTTCATATTTTCAATAGATTCAGCATCAAATATAAACTTCTTCCCTTCCCCTGAGTTTTTAAGCCCGCTTGCCTTACTGGTATGACTGCTTTCTATCACTTTTAGATCTGCTAATCCAGGGTCCACTACTCAAAGTGTCAGGAAACAGGATCCTGCAAACTCCATATGTTCTGATCAAGGAAAAGGGTATAAACTTCTGAGGGTATTCCCTGGGTGAGGACTGATGCCCACAGAATTAGGGACAAGGGGAAGATGGGAAATCCTGGAAATACAAGGTTGCAAGTAACTAAATAAGTATTTCAGTATGCTTGGTCTCTGGACACAAAGCTGACACTGATGGCACATTCTTCTGGGTGGACACAGGATGCAAATGGGGCTGCCACACAGCACACTAACCATGCCCTCTGCTTGGTTCCAGACCTGTCTCACTGCAAAAATATTACCTGCTGGGTCAAGAGGGGATGGATCAGGCTGCACATGTGTGTGATGATGCTCAGTGCTGAGCACATGGTGCAGATTTCAGGAGGGTGCCTTTAGCTGTGCCTTGCCAGGACTCCATTCTCCTGTTGGCTGCACAGTGTAGCCCCAGACCATCACAGGGAAGGGGGACAGGGCTGAGCTGGCCAGAGCTCTCGGCAGTGTCTGCCTGTGCTTTTTCCTAAAAACCAGCATCCCAGAAAAGCTCAAAGGGACTTCCAGTTAGGGAGGTCATAGCAGAACTCAGAGAAAAGGAACTCTCAGTTAAAGCCAATGCAGAACTCAGGGGTGAAATACATCAGATAAAATCTCTCCCTTGCCTACTACATCTCCAAAGGCAGCCCACTTCTTCCTGTTTTGCCTCCCAGTGCAGTTGTGATTTTTGATGACTTCCTGCCTGCAGCCAGCTCCCATCATTGCTGGAAAAGCCATCTTCTTTCTGCTGCTGCCATGACTTGCTCTCTGCAGGACTCTGCCTTGCTCCCTTGGTGCTCTGAGTCCATTGCTGGCCTTGCCTCCCTCTGCCAGCAATGTGGTCTCCAGGGTCACAGCCAGCTGCCCCAGGGAGATGGACTATTCCCTTCCCTGCAGTGGGTGCAAGTACTGCAGGCAGGGAAGGACAGGCAGGGTAACTCCTCACTGTCCTCCTGCTCCCTCTAACCAAGCATTTCCATAACACAGGCATAGAGTAAGCCATGCACAGGTGAACTAAAAGAATGTTCATTCCCAGCAGGTTAAAATTGCTAATTTAGCCCCCTGCAGCCTAGGCTAGTGTCCATGGCTAATTCAGCTTTCTAAGCATGTCAGCAGGTTTTTGTTTTTTTTTCAGGGAGCCTAAGGTTAGAACAGGTTTATTCCCTAATTTCCTACTATGAGAGGGAAGAGAACAAAGAAGCTTAAAATAAAAGTGTTGCCAGGAACAACAGCACTCTTGACAACAGAATTCTGGCATAGACATGCAGTTGCGACTGCACATAATAGCGTCACACTGCTAATCCCCTCATGTCTGAGACTATGTGGGGTAAAATCTCCTTTAAAAAGGAAATTGTAGTCCAACTCTACTGGGAACTCCAATTCTACTGTCCTGCATGCAGGACAGTGGAAGTTGCTTGTTTAATTCTGAAAATAGTCTGTGGAGCCTCATGGGCTGAGGAAATTGTGAGTAAACCAATCTACAAAAGGGAAGTTGGCTATTTTTCTCAGTAGTGGTCACGATAAGACACTGCGGTGAAAATGTAATGCTCTACTCAGACTAATGATCAGATGAGGTGGTCATACCAAGGGTTACCTAGCTGCTTCAGAAAGGGTGTTTCTCAATTCAGCCACACTGTTTCATACAGCAGGAAAGGTAGTTTGATCATCTCCCATTGCTATCCTGGCTCTTCCTTTAGCTTATACCCTGGGAGGGATAATTAAGCAGTTCTTTGAGTCTTGGTATGTGTTCTTTGTGCAATAGTAATTCTTCCGCTAAAATGCCTTCTGTATCAGCAAGGTCAAGACCAGAGGGCTTGCAGTACATCCTCTTTGACAATATACATAACAGCCAAATCATCTGTGGGACAAGCCAGCTTATTGGTAGACATCTTACTTCTATCCCCTCAAAAAACCTATCACTTTAAAATAAATAAAAGCAACCTACCAATTTCAAACAATGCTAGCTTTCCTTTGGGAGTGCCACTTCAGCAGCACTTATTGTTTGTCTACTCATTTGTACCCATGAAATTTTGATCCAGGAAGCAGTAAGCAGTATCACACATTACTTCAGCCTGTTTGACTTTACTGAGACAGCATGGCACTCCAAGAAGCTAGCATCATTTCTCAGGAAATCTTGACAGGACAGCACGTTTTCTTCTGTTGTCAGAAATTTTCCTGGCATGCAATGTACTGTGATAAGCAAACCTCCAAGCATTATCAGTGTACAGGAGGGAAGAAAGAAGACTACAACCAGCATTGCTTTGGTTCTTGTGCTTTAGTTAATCCTTCCATTCAGAAGCTGTTGGGGACTGTTACCTGAGTCAGGATCAACTCTACTGGCTTAAATTAAGGTGAGGGTTAGAGAATTATGACACACTTCTTACATTTTAATCCAATTTTTTTACACTTTTAACTAAAATTGATAGTATGTTAGCATTTTGCTATCTTGACTTGCAAATTACTTTTCTTCAAGCAGCAAGTGCTGGCTAGACACCCATACTCAATGATGCTTTGACAAACTATTCCAAATAGAGGATGCTGAAAGTGTTAGAGGCAAATTGTTAGTCAAATTTAACAAAGCTTCTTGAACTGAAACCAGCAGGGTTTTCCCATGCCTTCTGGGAGGTGTAATGCAGAAGATCCAAAAATAGATCCCTAAATCCCCATGGTGCTCTAGTGAGCATCTCTAAGGGAGCTAAGTTCAGCTTTCACCATTGTTTGGCTGTTTTCAACAGCTGAGAAAAAACTGAAAAGCAAACTAGTGTGAGAGTGGCTAACTGTAATACCTGTCTCGAGCAGAGTGTGTTAAATAGGAAGGCACAGGAAGGTAACCTCCTTTAGTTAAAAGAGCTGCATTTCCAACTCTGTAACTTTACACATCTGATCTAAAATTTGCTTGTTTGGTGCTGTCACTAAAAATAACATTCCTTTTTTATCTAATTAGTGTGAGGCAAGAGAACATGCTGGGACACTACAGAGTCCTCTACCAATTAGAAATCCTGCAAGAGAAAGCAGAAATACCAAAATTCAAAAATGTCACTTCCATCAGCATTGCCCCCACACATCAGAAGGGGAAACTGCAAAGCTGTTTTTCTTCTTTCATATACTTAGATGCCAACTACTTCCAGTTTATGTAAGTTATCATGAGAGGCTGTGCTGTGCTTCAGTTGCTGAAAGCCTCAGCTTACACAGTCCCACAGATGCACGAAAGTCTCAGTGGAGGTTTTTGTCCAAAGGGGCAAGTGGCAGTTTTCAATGTGCTTCTATAAACATATAAGATCATGAATATCTTCTCTCTTGCATTCAGGCCTCCTCATCTATTCTGAAGACAGAAGTTCATCTATCCTGCAGTTATGAAGCACCATGGTTCTCACAAGTTTGAGTGAAACCTTGGCTGCTTTGAGGGACTTACCTATCCCCAGACTAGAGATAACTTCAAGGTCTTGAAAGCTACTGGCTTCTAATATTGCTTGTGGTAGCTTCAGGGTGAAGGGCAGCAAATCTCTGTAAAAAGAACACAGTGAAAAAAACAATGAAAGAATAAATCACACAATTGCTAGGAACCCCAGATTTTGCTGCTGGTTCTAGTGATTGAATCACAATTTCAGCCTTCCCTGCAAAGTCCTGGATGTTGTCATGGGAAGATCTCATGGCCCATAAGGCATCATGGACATTGTGCCAGCCTGGGTTGCTCTGATTTCTCTAGAGATCACCAGCTCCTGTGGTGACGCTTAATGCCATGCCACTGGCTTAATGATTGGCTCTTGGCCTTCTCCTCTAAAAGCAGCAGAACCATCTCTCACCTCGGAGGAAGCCACAAGGTTGAAATACCTTCCCATGAAAACTGAAGTGTGAAAATGGTAATTACTGTAATTAGAAAAGCCATTCTTTCTGGTGTGGAGGGGCTCTGAAGTCCTTCTTTTTTTTTTTTCTGTTTACCCCTCTCTCCCTACCCTGCTTCCTCTTTTAAAAATCAGTGTAAGTATAAAGCATGGGGACATGGCAAGACACAGTGGGTTAGGGAAGGAAGACCACTCCTGGGGAAGGGTAGCCCCTGTGTGAAGTGACAGACAATGACGAAATGCTGATGACACTGAGAAAACATATATATCCCTATACTCTCCACTCTCAGATTTTTGACTGCTTGGTTTATGGAAAGATGCTGTATTTTTACTGGGGGTGAAAAAAAAAAAAAGATGCAGTTTCTCAGAGGTCATTAGCTGGGTTTCACACACCCTAAGCTTCAAATAATTAGTTGGAGCTCTTGGGCTGACATTGAACTGTTCACATTTGCCTCTTGCCTAATGACAATTTGCTAAACCTGTTCCTATGTCAATTCCCATTCCAACGATGACCAGAAAACCAAACCAATAGTCCCTAAAAGACAGCAAGTAATAGTGCAAGATCATTTAAACGTGAAGAAGTTTAACAAAATGCTCTGCAAGATGCAGGAAATTATTTTAGAAACAGCTGGCCTTGTGAGTAGGTGGTATCTGCTACACAAACTGGCATCCCAAACATGCACACGACTGCAGACCTGAGGAGCACAGATAAATGCAAGGCTGCTACTTTTGCTCTTATTAACAAATCCATGTCTTACTGATGTACTGTGTAGTCCATGAGTTCTCTGTGCACCACTGAGCACCCTGTCGTCACATTGTTTGACATAAACTGAGGCGATCAGTTATCACATCAGGAGTATTACTTTGTCATGGCAAATATGAGGTTTAAAAGAGGAAGAGAGTTCAGGGACATCCTGCTTTTTTTGTTTGTTACTGCTCTTAATGTTATATTTGCTATATTCATAAGTAGTTCCCCTTTTTATTTTTTTTTTATTTTTTTTTATTTTTTTGTAGAAAAAATATGTCTAAAAATCAGGAAACATTAAGACATTAGCCTAACAGAAAAAAATCTGGTTTTATTTATCAGGCAGCAGCCTACAGGCAAGCCACCAAGTCACCTGTTACCTACAGGTGTTATTTTGGTGATCTAAGGCAATCAAGCCAGGCCAGACTTTCTTTTGAGAAGAGCCTGTCAGCCCTGATAAGCTGTTTCCAGCTCTCTATAAATGACTGTTTATTGCAGCCCTGAGAACAGGCTTTTCTACACAACATCATGGGGACCTCCTACAAGCTGCCAGTAAATGGTAGGTGAGTGCTTAAGCAGCCTTTTTATTTCCTGCTTCTCTCAGAAAATGATTCCCTATTTTCCTTGTCTTCTGACAGAGACCTGAAAAATCAAATGAACCACCTGTGGTAAACCAGAAGTGAGCATATTTTTTCTCCCACTGGCCATTGACCTGAAATGCTCTGTTCTTGTTTGCATTTGGGTTCTTCTTTGCTTTGGTAACACAGAAATCTTTTTATGGGTCCAAGGGTTCATTTAAGCCCATTCTGTAGGGTCTATACATATCTAGATGGCTGTCTTTCCATTGAAGAGGGTGAGACAGAGTCCCTTGTGTTTGTATAGGAGTCTTGGCCCAGCAGCACTGAACTCAGCTGGCTGCATCAGCATAGTGCAAACAGTACTGTCTGGATGAACTGTGGCACACTGGATCATACCATAGATAGACTGTTCCTGCTATGTGACCTAACCAAGTCACTAACAAGGCTGCCTGGTAAACGTATCCCAAATCTGCTTTTACCTCTTAAATGGAAGTAACTACTTTAAGAGTCATCTAAGCTTATACAGGGAAGGCCAAAAGTTTACATCCAACTCAAAAACAGGCCTGCTGCAGTAGAAGTAGGATAAGGAGGTTGTGGAGGTATCGCAGCATTGTGGTCGGCACAAACACAGATGAGAGGAGACTGTAGACAGAGGAGACACAAGGGTTTAATTACACAGAGGGACTCATCAGCTGCTGATCAGACCTTGCTCTAATGAAAATGACCTTACATTTGCTCCTATATCTGTGGCCGTTAGGTTTGATATTTCTGCACTGAACAAAAAAGCAAGGTCTCTTCCTTATTACTTTATTGTATTTTTAAAATTTTGGCTAAAGAAATAAATTGTTTCAGGACTACTCTCCTTGACAGATTCCCCACAAGTGACTAAGTGCTCTGAGCCTCCCACAGCTAACAGTCCATTAGCAGATTTACTAGCTAGCTACCAAGTATGTGTGGATGCTAAAGCTGCTTTAGGTAAGGTTTCTCCCTGCCCTCCTAGCTCCAGTCCTGTGCCTCAGTCCTTTGTAAGTGCAGCACTATAGACCTTCCTCAGACAAAGACTGCAGCTTCAGGGACATCCATGGTTATGGTGTGCCTGGCCAGAAACTGGGTGATCTGTCCCTGTTTGTAGATACCAGCACCTGAAATACCTCCTTATCTGGCAGGTTAGAGGAGATGGGAAGAAACAGAGGGGGCTATGCTGTGGCTGGATACTGGGGAAAGGCACTCCAGATGGCAGAGTGAAGCTACCTTTCCATGGAAGCAATGAATCCAACTCACCTACTGACACAGTAGAAGGCAACCAGTTTGAAGATGTCCTCAAATACAAGGACAGATCCTTCCAGGTACAGGACTGATGAAAAACAAAAAAAGACAGTCAGCAACCATTTTCTTTGAGCTATACAGTAAAAAAAAGGTGGTGGGTTTGGCTCGCATATCTTGTGTTCTGTGATTGTCCAGTATTTGCATGGACTAATATGAAGAAGCATAAAGAATTGGCTTCAGAAGGCTGCAGCGAGAATCTCTGGGGAAACACTGGGAAAGAAATGTCTTAGCCTAGCTCTCTGAATGGTTAGCTCAAGATATCAGACTATTGTGACAGTAATAGATACAATAGGAAGAAAAAAAACCCAGGTCACAGCTAAAGAGTTCTTCATAACAAGCCCATCTGTCTCTAAGGGTGTGCATATCTGTAATACATATGGGGCTAACCTTGCGACTCTCTATGCTGGAATCTGGTTTGGTCTGGATGGACAAAGTGCTTTGAAGAAAAAGAAAAAAATAGAAATCACTGTGTGTGGGCTCTGACCTCGGTCACACAGGCAGCGTGAGCACAGCCTATTTGGATCTCCCCTGTCTTCTCCCTTCATTGTGTTATATAGCAACAGCACTTTCCTTTAAGTGGCAAAATACAATCTACACCACATTGCAGAGTTGTTTAAGATGACCTCCCTTACAACAGCATGCTATGGTATTGTGTAGCCCAGACCTCATGTTACTATAAAGGTTTTGGCTGCTAAGCTAGAAAAAAATTCAATAGCTGGTGGAGAAAACTTTGCATTGATCAGTAACTGAAGGCAGAGAGAAAGACATGGTTCTGCAGGAGGAAAGTGTCCATCTTTGCTTTACCTTTATAGTCTCACAAATTGTCTGTGCCTCTATGTACAGAACACACCATCACAGAGATGACAAGTTTAAGGAAATCTGCAGTGGGTTCTGGTGGTGGAAAACTGGATTCCCCAGAGCTGCCTGTTCCTGCCAGAGGAGTACACTGGAAGTTCTCGAGGAGCAGCACTGGCTCACACTACATAGCTGTGCCCACAACTGCTCTGTATCTTCCTTTGCTCTGTTTTCTAGGCCACAGTTCAGACCTGTGGATGTGAAGCTCAGCTACTGTGATTCAGCTTTGTGGTCTGCTATGATGCACACATAGCTCTGTGAAATGTATCCAGCTCCTTGCCCTGCCTGCCTGGTTGTTAGCTCCTCTACAAAGCAGGTCCTCCAGCACCTGTGGGATGAAGACATCCGCCTGGCTCTCCTCTCTCTTGGCTGTGTGCACTGGCTCTTGCTCTGAAGCCAGCAGAGAATCCCTCTGGAAGGAAATGTTTGAGCTTGTCTATGGTTCAGCTTCACAGTTCATTCCCTAAACAAGGCATTTCCTCCTTTTACTTCTCCCTTTGTCCTAGCCCAGGCAGTCAGGTTGCTGTTTTGGCCTGAGTATACCAATATAAGCATTTTTTAAAGAGGCAAAGGACATGTAATTCTCAGAAGTCATTCCTAACATTAGCTTGTGTTGGATAAGCACAAACAGATAAACCTCAGTATGTGTGCTGATACAAGACTGCAACATGGAATTTAAAACATATTTCAAGCAAAACAATTCCTTTCTCTTACTTTTCTTCCACAACTGGAAAAATACATGTTTGGCAAGCTTTTTCTTTTTCCATAATATGAATCATGTTTCACTCAGAGATTTTCATTAAACATCTACAATGAACAAATTCTATAGTTTGAAATCAATCTGCTTTGCAGCTCTGACACAGGAAATCAAAATAAAGACAACCCCCAGTGCTGTTCCACAGAATTAATGCCAAGAGTCTGAACTTGCTTGAATCTTCAATAATTAACTAAAGCCCTTTGTGCAGATGACAGTTTTAAGGACTTGTTTTCTGCTAAGAGCCACATGTTCACTTTGGCATCCCATCTTGCAGGTGTGCATAAGAGCAGGCTGCACCTGCACATGTTTGTGTACATGAGCAGATCACTTGAATTGGGAGTAATGACTGTTTCTGTGCCAGGAAGCTCTGCTATTTGGGGGTTGAATTTTAGAAAAAAGAATATAAGTTCAAGCCCCTCAGTGTCAGGAGTGTCCACATAGAAGTGCCTTCTCACCCTATAGCTACTTGTCCTCCCATATGAATAGTTAACTAGCATAAAATACCACAAATCAACAGCAGTAATATAGCTAAAGCAGTCTAGGTACAAAACCTGCTAGAGCTTAAGGATGGGAGTTTTCAGCAGGTGGTATATGGAAACTGGACTGCCCCTGATCTGATCTGCTCTTAGAGGTCACAGTAGGTAACAAAATCAAGCATATTTGTCCGCAAGCTGGGATTCATCCTTGGCAGTGTTCAAGGTGAGGTAGGATGGTGCTTTGAGCAACCTGGTCTACTTTGAGGCCTCCCTGAACATGGAAGGGGGTTGGAACTGGATGATCTTAAGGTCTTTTCCAACCCTAACAATACTGTGATTCTGTGAAGAGACCCACAGCTCTGCTGGGACAGAGAGCCAGGAAGAGACAGACAGCCAGGAAGAGGTGCTTTTCTCTGGCTGTGGAGGCACTGTGGGTAGCTGGGGGCATTTCAGTGACATGAGCACTGCTGCTCAGGAAGGCTCATGAACTTGCAACTTGTGCAAAGCTACAAGCGGACACTTTCCTGTCAGACCACTGTAATCCTGCTGAAAACTGCAGAGACAAAATTTACCTTTTCTGGACTCATAAATTACACCCAGGGCACCTGAAGAGCAAGGAAACCTCTACATCTCACCAGAACAGTGGCAGGATGTTAAGAATATGATCAAAAGGAATATCAAAATCTACCAAAATGTATCACGCTGGGTTCTGAGAGCCAAACATTGCCACAGCATACTGAATTGTACCTGGTATTTAGAAGCCCACAGAAAAAAGTCACCTTCCAGAAACAAAAGAAGAAACATGTAGAGCAATGGGCAATTTTGAGCAGTCTGAAACAAAGATATCAGAAGTAACTTGAGAAAATGTTCTGGGTGATGGGAGCGTTAGTAACACAAATCAGTGGTTCATTGTGGACCATACTCTGTATTGTGTGCTTTGTGCAACTCCATAAAGAAAGAAGACATAGACAAGTTATAAAATACTTACAATTTTCCTTTTACTATACCAATGTGCTCTGAGGAGTATCATCTTTAGGTACTGACTGGAATCTGTCTTCATATTTACTTTACTCTTTAGATCTCCCCATCATTTCTCCACCCAGATGCTGATGTTGTTGAGTCACACTGTCCCTGAGCATTCTGATTCTTCCCACAGAATTGTGTTTGCTAGTCCCATTTTTCTGGTCACATGGACAGACCACCCCAGTTTCCATCTTCTTACTGCTTACATAGGCTCATGGGACCCAATTACTTCAACTTCTTCTCTAGTGGTGCTGTTGGTCTTATTCACTGTTTTTGATATCTGAATTCAAAGATATGAATCCCTTATTCTGCAGCAGTTGTGCTGACAGAGGACTACTGAGAGCACAACCATCCTTGGCAGTTCTGCCTGGATGTACTTGAGATGCTCTTAATCTTTCTAGATACTGGCAAACTGTGAGATTTATCATCATAGGTGCATTAATTCCACTTTTCTATTTCTATTTTAAGATTATAACTCCACATTCTCCTAACCAGATCTCTTATTGGTTTTAATAACCTTTGATATAAGTCCTTGCACTGACCTTTGCAGTAAGCACCACTAGCCAGCTTTGTGGCTGTTCTGCTAACCTCAGTCCTTTACTTGCTGTGAAAGTGGAATCACTCCAAAGCAGAGATTATTGACTTTCCTAGTTCTGGATGCTGACATTCCTAGCTGTTGCACAGGCCAGGTTAGCAGTCTCCTGCCCCTGCAGAATGAGGCCCAGGTATTGTAATAGAGGACTGCACTGACTACTGTAGCCTTGGTGTGGAGGCTGTTGAGTTTATCATGACACACTTCAGAAACCTGCCATACTTTGCAGAGACGTGTGAGAGCATGGTGTAATTCCTTCAGGTTATTGCTTCAGTTCCCTGAGCACATGCAAATCTCCTTCTGGACCTTATTCATGCACTAGGCCGGTGGCAGTATTAAGAGAAAGAGTGTTAGCTGCTAGAAGGAAATTTAGATTACATTGCTATAAGTCCTTAGGGTGTTTACAGTGTCTTTCAGCAACAGAAAGACAGAGCAACAGCTCTGTTTGTTTGGAAGTTCCTATTATCTGTCCTAATGTTTCATGTATTACTTTTTGATGACCTTCTGGATGGTAATATAGGACCTTCAAGTGCCGTGTTCTTGTCAAATACTGTCACTGTTTATCTGTTTTCTCAAGGCCTTTTTACTTCTCCTGTAATCTGATGCCCAAGCTGTAGTTGCCTTGGTTGCACAATTTTAGACCATCTTGGGCAATGCAGGTCTGTTTTGTCTTTTCTTTCCTAGTGATTCTTTAATGAAACTGTCAGTTGTTTCTGTTTTTTATCCTTCAGCAAGGGCAGAAACTTCCCTGGTTTAGACTTCTGCCTAAGACTTTTGTTATGCATCCAGCTCATGCTTTCTCACAGGATTTCCATTTTATGGCTTCCTACAGAGTTTAATCTTTCTGTCCATGATGAAAAAACCACTGCTGGTGGCAGTTCCTGGGAAATTGAAACTAATGAATTACGAAAGTGACAAGGTGTTAATGAGCTTGGTTCTACAGTGTAAGAGAAATCTGTTTTTAAATGATGTTTCCCACAATATTTAATTCTATTGTGCAGAACAAAATTAATGTCATTTAAGAATCATAGAATCATAGAATAGTTAGGGTTGGAAAGGACCTTAAGATCATCTAGTTCCAACCCCCCTGCCATAAGCAGATGCAAAACATGGGCTTTTGTACTCTTCTCAGGCTAGGTTTGATTGGAGGGGACACTCAGTAGAGTTAACTTTCCCTGGGCATCCTGTGTATCTCCTGGTACCAAGAAAATGGCCATCCTCACATCTAACAGTCGCAGGAGTCTTGGCTGTTCCACCGTACTTTGGCTCATCCATATTCACCCAAGCAGATGGGCAGTACCTTGCTGTTCACTTAGATTTTATGTCTTTAGTTCAGCATAAACTCCTGCTGCCACCTGGTCTCGCTGCCTCTGCTGCAGGATGCTTGAGCAGAAGTGTGTTACAGTCATTTTGCTGCTGTTTCCTCTTTACTGCGATTAGTGTTTCAGCAGGGATTGAGAGGGTGGCTCTCAAGGGTACTTGATGCACAGCTAGCTCAGCTGGAAGAAAACTGTCACAACTCCTCAGTGCTTTCCTTACAGATATCCATGTGAACAGTCCTGGCAGGCCTGTGGCCACTCAGCCATTTCAGGGAATAAGAGCAGAGGACAGTCTGGAGAATGGCTGTTCAGTTTCAAAGCACTTGCCTTCCTTGTTAGAGCCTCACCCTGCAATCTCCTTTTCACTGCTAGAATAAAAACCTTAAAGCCTGTGGAAATTCCACACCTGGTTTGCAGAGAAGCTGGGAGATCCAGGACTTCTTCCCAGGACTAGATGGCAACATGAGGTTTAGCTGGAGTTTTAGATGTAGCCACATAGGGACTGGTTTTTTGTTCTCACACAGTAGGAATGAGTGGGAAAACATGGCTTTTCTGAAATACTGAGGACAAAGAGGGCTCCTAAAGGACACCAAGAGAGTAGGATGACATGTTCAATTGGTGTGGTCCCTGATGTAAGCAGTTGAGCACTGTGGGATCCTTGCTGGAGAACTCACTTTCACAGGTAATTCGGCCTCCACCCATACACTACAATGGCAGTACAAGATTGATTCTGCCCAGCAGAGTGATTCAAACTGTCAGGGCTGACAAGACAAACTAAATATCTTTGCAGTTTGCTCTCAGAAGGCAAATTACTCTGTCAAAAGTTTATGAAGTATTCAAAGCTTTCAGATATATAAAGGGTCTCCCCTGTGCCTCAGGTAACAGGAAATTATACTATGATTTGAGATTCTGGGGGTTTAGTTCTTCAGCTACAATTTTCAGATCATATAGATAACCTGGAGAATCAATCCTTATGTGAAAAATAATGTGTGATGATACATGCATTATATATAAATATATAATATATGCCAATATATAAATATATGCCATCATCCTGATGGTTTTTTTATCAAGAATATTTTTTTTCCATTTACCTTGAAAAGTTTATTTCTCTGGCTATGAGATGCTTCATGAAATACTGGAGAATTAAGGTTAAACATATAGAAAAAGGAACCTTTCTGAGTATTTTAAGGGAAGTCATCTGGTACCCAGAACCACATTCTGTGTGAGAGACTTCCAGGAAGAATGACAACACTTTGCAAAGGTGAGTGATGAAAAGGACTAACCCACTCAGAAACGGCAGATGTCAATAGGGTAGGCAATAGAAACTAAAAATGATATTTCTTCTTCCGAGAGACTGTAATCCCACCTAGTTGCCAACCTGGTGGAAGGTGTTCCGATTCCCACTCTGCATGGGGTAGCTTGCACTCTCACTGCCTTTGAGGGTCCTACTCAAGGATCAAAGTGTGAGGTTCTTGCTGCCCTCATTTTACTTTGAGCAGTAGCTTATTAACCTCATTTACAAGTCTAAACTCTTGCTTATTAAGGTCTTTTAAATCTTCAGATATCAAACACTGTGCAAAGGCAATAATAGTAATTTGTTCTAGTTTAGCCACTGAGACAAGGGCACTGATATTACGGGTACTGATTTAGAATAGCCGTTTTAAAACTGGTAAGCTTTTTGGGTTATGTTGAAGGTACTAAGCAGAGTAGGGTAAGACAATATTATCCTAAAACAGCATGCATAGTCTCTAGCTCTGATTACACACAGATTTTGCATTATGCCTCTTGAGACTGAAAAATAAGGCAAAAAAAGAAAGCCAAAGTGAGGATTAACAAAGCTGACAAGACTCTGAGGGCTTCCTTCCAACAAGCTTTCCCTACAATCCCATCAGTTTAGAACCTAAAGTAAAAATTAACAATGTTTGCATGGAGAGAGGGCAGTAACTCTTCAGAATGAGTGTTTAAAAAAAGAAAAAGAAGAAAATGTCACCCGCTATAAGCAACCAGAATGTTTCCAAAACAACTTGTAAACCACACAGAAACACAGCACTGTTACCTCTTGAAAAAGCAGCGGTACAACTGCCTCACGTTTTGTAAGTGGTTTATGTTTTAAAATAAGCAGTGTGCCAAAGTGATGTGGAACTCACTCAAATGAGCAGGACTTGGTGAGACTTTCTGCTTTCTTTGTGCTTGTCTACATGTAGAAGAGAAATTATGAACTTGCACAACAGGTTATAAAATGTGTCCTCATACCATGTTTTACAATATCCCCTAAGCCCTCAGTCTCTGTTCTTGCCAAACGAAGACCTCAGGCTCCTATTTCAGAGTAGTCACCTGAGTGGGACCTCCCTGATACTAAGTCAATTTTCAGGGTTAATAATGATGGGGATAATGGAGAACTCATCCTCGGCAGGCAGACTGAGCTTAGGAAGATGTCTAGGTTAGACATCCTTTGGGGGCTAAAAATCATTTAGTTTCTATCTTCAATCAAACCACAGACACTAGACTAGACAATGATAACATCTCCTGTGCCCTTGTAACAGCCCACACAGAGCTGGCCTTTGGCCTTGCACTGCCTGTGAAGGCAGATGAGATCCAGCAGAAAAATGCAGGAAAACAGCAGTCATTGGGCTGGAGGCCAGGAATGGGGCAGAGCTGCCTGGTTATCCTGTGCCACAGGGCGGACTTGCTCAATGGCAAGTTCTTCATGCCAAGAAGGTGTGTAGGTGATGGCAGACATGTCTTGCTAATGCGAAGCATGCATAAACGGGGGAAATTAGTCCATGCTGAGACTGGGTGATGCAGGGAGATCGTTATCTGTGTCTGACAGAGGCTTATCTGAAGATAACCGGGGTAGCTTTACATCTTCAGAGCAGTCGCATAGACACACCATCAGTGGCAACAGGAACCACAGTAAAAGATAACGCTTGCTAGTCTACTCTCCTTTATAGTATGGTGTCTGCTGCACTGAACAGGAGTAATTTACTACACAAAAACAGGATATTAGCCTGCATGCCCAGAGGCCTCCTTATATGCAATTAAACTGCTTAAAATTTGAACCTCAAGGTTAACTACATATTCAGTTTTTCCAGCTTCCTCTGCTAAAAATACACAAAGTTTTATTCATTGACTGGTTAATCCTTGAAAAAAGTAGTCTTGGACAAGTTCTGCTGCTGAAATGTCTGATTTGCTTGATTGAGATGGAATCAACCAGTTTTGGTGAGAGAAGGAAAGGGGAATCTTCTCTCCCAGGGGCTTTGATAACTCTGTTACCTTTTTTCCATCACATTCATGCTTTTTTTCAAGCTACTCAGACCCAGAGCTGACAACAGTTTCTTCCTTTCCCTCAATCACACACTCCATCACACAATGAGAAAGGAAAACATTCCTCTGAAGTAAATGCAAAAACCTGGCTTCCCTCACAGTATGACAGCCGAGTTGCCTGTCAGGCTATATACAAAGCATGCAAAAAAGTCTGAAAGCAGCGTTGGTACCTCAGTGCTGAACAAAGTGAAATGCTTGGCAGGCAAAGGGTCTCTGCAGCCCAATAAGTACAGTGTTGGTTGGAAGATGGGATTGGTCAGAGCTGGTATGCAGCTGACTAAGCCCCTCCAGCAACCTGTGCCTCATCTCTCAGTCTATAAAATGGGTGCAACAACATTGACTTCTTTGGGAAAATTCATCTGAATTCAGCTCAGCAGGGAAGGGAAGGTGCAGCTCCTTGGCACACTGCCTGCAATGCTCTGCCTTGAGAAGGTTGATTTCAGCTTCCTCTCCTTGCTCTACAGGGCAGCTCTGCCGGGCTCTGGGCTGCCTCCTTTTGGCTTGGCCCAGAGCATCTTGGAGTCTCATGCAGTCATCCAGCAGTACAGGATGTGATCCCATCTTTGGCTGCCTACTGACCATCTCCACTCAATTTCCAGACTTTTGTCTTCAGTTTGCCACCCATCCTTCCCAAAATCACCAGCTGCCCCTCCACCCCCGTGTCAATTTCTTTTCCTTTCCAGACTTAATTTCACACAACCCAGCACATGGTAGCACCTCTAAAGACACATTCCCACACCACACTGTCCTGCTTTCACATCCTCATGACTGTACTAATCACTTCTTCCCAGCCACAACCTGCATGAGGAAGAGGAAGACAAGGACCAGAGGACATAAGGTCATGGACACATATGGACAGCAGATGAGGGATGGTGAGAGCACTTCTCGTGACATCAGCGTCAGCACAAAGTTACACAGCCTGAGCTCACCTAAAATCTGGCTCCAGCCTTTCCTGGGGACACTGCCCACACCCTTTTCCATCTACTTGTGCTCATGAGGTTGCAGTACCTAAGTACTAGTTACTGATGGTTTTGCCTTATATATATATATATTCAGTAAAACCATATTCTATAGCGAACCTGAAGCTGAAGATGCCTAGTGACCTTCCTGTCTGGTAGACTTTCAGGGCAGTTAATTAGATGGGTGCCAAGGCAGTCCCGTCTTTGTTTGCTTTACTACTGAATAGTAGCATAGGGTATAAAAAAACAAACCAACAAACAAATCTTGATCTTTTCACTTTGTAATGTCAGGTTTAGCCTCACATATATTCAGAGGAAATCAGAGCTATAGCCCTACCCTGCTTTTCATGCTGGGTTTCCACTCAAGGAAGCCAACCATTTCAGCTAAAGTGACCATTTTAAAAAGAACTATGCTACCATTACAGTGATAATAGAAGTAAACAAATGTACTTTCTGATGGGCATTCTGATGAGCCAGAGGTTGTCTTGAGAGGTTTGACTTGGGAAGGATGGGATGTACATTTAGTCCAGGAAGTCCTTTTAGCACCTGTGCAAAACCAGTCCAGGAGCCTTCCAGTGCTATTAACTTCACATAGTGAAGTCTACCTTAGCCTGCAGCACGCTCAGCTCTGCAATATGCCAAGGGGACATACAATTGCATCTATAGGGTATCTATCAGGAGGTCTTCTCTAGCCCAAATCCTTGGTCAAAGCAGGGTCAGACATCAGCTCAAACCAACTTGCTCAAGGCTTCACCCAGCCTTGTCTCGAAAACCTCCTGTGAAAATCAGCAAGTGCTACACAAAAATAAATGGCTTCATCTTAGAAGTCAGCTTCATGAATACCAGCATGTACTGCAGTTCATTCACTTTAGCAATGAAATGAAAGATCCCATGTTTCTGACATAAGTCAGGACCACAGATTTCCACCTTTTCCATCTCCATTCCAGTTTAGAAGTAATCCAAAATCAATGCAATTAATACTAATTTTAGAAATGGGAGATTGTCTTCCTAAAGGTTGTTTTCCAATATCTTCTCTTTTCTGAGTCTTTAAAAAACGTTAAGGTTACATCTTCAAGTTTTTCTCTGCAATTGTGAGGGTTATTTCTCTTTCGGGGTGGGGGTGGGGGGGTGGGGGGTAGGGAGATATAAAAAATTCTGTTCTCACTCTGCTTCCTGGTTCCAGCAAGCAGGGTGTTAGCAAAAACACTTGCAAAACCGAGGAGGTTTTGCAAGAGCTGCCAACACTCCCACAAAAATATTCATACCCAGAGATCATCTGCTCAAGTGGTCATTCTCCTTAAAGGAGCTAAACTGTGAGTAGGATGAAGTAACTGAACTATTCTTCCATTTTTTTCCCATGACCTTATCCGTGAAGTACTTCAGTGCAGTTCATGAATACAGCACTTGACCATCCATGTTAGCGCTGAGGACTCTGTCCTCCAATTAGTTAATCCAGCCTCAGCAACATGTATCAAAAGAAATGTTAACAAAATAAACGAGGGAAATGTGCCATAATGGGCCATATGTAGCCATAATGCCCAAGATGCCAGCAGATCGCAACAAACAAGTCCATTATCAGCATCTACTGAGATGTTTCTAGTCAATCTGTCTCCTTTTCCATACCTTGTGCTCACCTGGAGGGTGTTCTCACATAGATCTTGGACCTACTGACCAATGCAGGGAAACAGGCAGGAATTTGTATCCCTTGCATCTCAGCTCTGCCATCTTGCTCACAGCCCTCATCACAGACTGGCTGGGCTGTAAAGACCAGGGCTTCCAGCAGCTTTGCTTAGAGTTAAGCCTGCAAGCATGAACAAAGTCCATCCCCATGTTCCTCTAATGCCCTCTGTAAATATGCTGCAGCCTGATTACTGTTGCTTAATTACCATCTGTTACTGCTACAGGACAGTCAGAATGACTGCACATGCCCTTTTCATCCTGTGCAAATGGCATTAGTCTAGAATAAAAAATCTTTTTTTTTTTTTTATTTTCTTTTTTCCCCATAAGTGATTGGGAAAGAGGAATGAAAGTGCATAAGTGGCTGAAGTAACTTGTTAATGATGGACAGAGCTAGGTTAAGCTTGCTTTTACATCATTAGACTGTACCTCTTTAGGATGATTAAGGCAAGAAAGTAGACTGTGAAATCCTAGCCCTCAAGTAACCTCTTCCTTTTTCTGATTGATTTCATCCTTCCTAAAATCCAGAGCAGGCAAACTTCTAATTTAAATCTTGGAATTTTCCTGTAATAATAAAACATAACCATGGTACAGACAAGTCTTCACTACAAACCCCTCCTTCAGTGGTGCTCTCATTGATTTTCAGGGTTTAACTCAGGCTATGCCCAGCACATTGGAAGAGATTTTTCTGAACATCTATGCCTGGTGGCAGGTTGTCCCATGCAGGTATAGTTTAAATAAGGAACAGGGACAGCAACTCCACAACATGGGCTCGTGTGGACTGCCTCAGGAAAATAAACCTCCAAGTGAGCAAAGCCAGGCACAGCAATGGGCGTGACAGGAGGCAGAAGCATGACTATTAGAGTGGGTATCTGTGGCAGGATCAGGCCAGCCTCAAACCCCTTAGGACATGAGTGTGAAGATTTCCTGATTTGTCAAATCAATTCCATAGTTATTTCTGTAAAGATTTCTAGTAATATGAGTGTGTTCTTCTTTATTCTGTGCAATTGCAGATGCTTCTCCTGTTCAGCATCATTTTGAATGTTCTGAAAGGAATCGCATCCTCTTTTTTTTGGTACAGAAGAGTTTGGAAAACAATTACTACACATTCTGTACAAAAGCGTATGTGCAAGACTTCTGAGAAGTATATGGTCAACTCGTGTCTCATAAAATCATAGTATGGTTTCATACAGTCAAATTATTTCCAGCTATAAATCAAAAGACTTCTAATGTGTAAGAGGAAGCATAACACTCAGTATATGGTGCTAAAACATTCTTCTATTAAAGGACTTCACACTGTGGCATGCATCTTCATAACTCTCTGCAAAAGTACAAGCATAAGTGATGCACCAAGTGGTCTATCATGTTCAGATGCTTCTTTCGAGCTCTCAGTATGTGTTACTTCAAACATGCACATTTACTTTAAACATCTGATTCTTTTTAATACTGCTGCAATGTCCTTGGTACTACTGGAATGCTTTCTGACAAAGGGGAAGAAGAATCAGGTACTGAGGTTACAACTGGTTTGCTGAGAAGAGCCAAGGGTAGGAGTCAGCTGAGGAAATGGTGCTCAGTTCTTGAGGTATGTGAGGCTAGGGCTCCATTTTTGGATGAAGCAGAAGTAAAGGACAACTCTTAGAACCGAAAGCGCACAAAGTAGTCGAGATTTCAGCAGAGCTTGAGAGGTATCTTCCAACACTACACCTCTGAATAGACAAAATCCTGTAACAAGCCTTCATTCTACATTTCCACTGTTCTGAGTGAGAAGGGACCCTTCAGGCTGAGAAGCAAACCCACAACGATCCAGGGCTTTGGCAGTTGCTAGGTTTCTCAACTTTCTGATCAGCCATGTGATATCTGACTGTCAGGTCTCTACCATACCTGCTGCTGCAGCTGAGGTTTAGCTTTCCTGTCTCTGGAGGAATTACAACCAAAGATGGAGAAGCAGAAGAAAATGTTTGAAATCCAGTCTCTTCATTCTCCTGTTTTATGATTCTAAGGGCTACTTCACAGAACAGGTGGAAATTCCCCATGAAAACATGGAAAGAGGTTACATTTCTTGACCCACTTACCTAGTGGGTCCTTGGGGGATTTCCATTTAAAAAAAATCATAATTAAATCTGGTGTTCCCTTCAGAAAACTGTACTTCCCTAAATGTTTCATCACACGTCAGCAAGCAGATCTGATACAGGGAAAAGAAAAAGAGAAACAACGATCCACCATTATCTGGTAATACTAGGAAGCTTCTGCTTTTTTGTACTTCATCAAATGGCCATCTATATGTGGATCTCAGGGGCTGGGCAGGAACCTCCATACTTTCATTATGATACTGGGGTAAAGCTCCTCAGATACTATCTGAAAAGTAGGATGTGATGAGAATGGCTTTTACAAACAGCTGAGCAGTAAAACTTGCTATTTAAAGCTGTAGATGGTAGAAGTAAGAGACGGACATCACTGTAGAGATCGAACAGAGCCATTATGTCACTTATAAGGATAGCACATCCTACTTTGTGTCACTAGTGAAGGTGAGACTTCACTGAGTCCTCATGAGAAGGACGAGAAGAAGCTGGGAAGGTGCTCCAAAATAGTAAGCTAGGATGGGTTGCAACCTGAATTTTAACTGGAAGGAAGGATCTCTGTAAAATCTGAACTCTATGTGTCACAGCAAATTCAGCTTTCAATTTACATTTGAAAGTATCAAGTCTGTGGAGACTAACGAGCTGAACCCAGGTAAATGGGGAAAGAACTTGTTTCTACTTTCTCATGCCCCTTACAAGGAGTCAGCCCTCAGAAAGGGACAGACAGTTCTCTGTGGGGCACATTAGACAGATCATTGCTTATGTGTCAACTCAGAAAGGAAATACTAGGAGCAGCCCAGCAAAACCAAAGCTGCTTGTCCCCAGTAGAGCTGGGAAAGGGGATTCTTGAATGGCAGGCGACTTACAGCTGCTCATTTTGAAGGACACCAGGTCTACTCCACTTCATGCAGACTCAAAAGAGGTAGCTATCAGGAGGATCTTTGTTCCTACCAGAAAGCTGTGTCTCTCAACACATCCTTTGCACTGAGTTAGCGATAAGTTAGAAATAGCAAGCAAGTTTGAAAAACACAGCAGAAAAGTCTTTCTAGCTAGGCTAGCTCACAGTGAAATTTTTGTACTACATTTTACTTTGCCTGCCCTCAAAGAAATAGGACAGGACACAAATCAAGAAGTAACACTTCTGTAAATGACATTTTTAGGCAGGATTCATTTTTCAAACTTTTATCCAAAGGAAAATTTTAATCATCAAAACCCAATTCCCCACCATGCAAACCCTATGCCTTAGGTCAACTTCAAATAACTAAAGAAAAAAGTTTCTCCACCCTGCAGCTAACACTTACCCTTTTATTCTTAATCTGGACACCAGAAGTTGTGGCAAAAGGTTTGCTATTCCTGCCCTCATGCAGGAACACTGAACACGTGTGCCACCATCTGCAACTGTGTGCTTCTAGGGGTGTGCAAATGAGAGGGAAAGCTTTCCTGGGGGTATGCAGCAACCAGGTAGGGAGCTGCGCTCTGTGCAGAAGCAACACTGTGGCAGCCTGTGGTCTGTGCTTGAGATTAGAGCAGAATAAGAGAGTCACTTTTCCCTCTGGCTTTTAAGTCTCTTTATGATGCAAAGGTATGCAAAGAAACATACGAAAAGGTAAAAAAAAATCATTTGAGCAACTGTCAAGGGGAAAGAAATAAGCCACAATATTTGTCAGTGGAAACACAAGTGTTTTAGCAGAGAGTAAAATGCATATCCCAGGGAGCTGGTTTTGGGGCAGAGCTCAATATCAGAGGGTTTGAATGTGTTTTTATGAATAAATTATTTTGATGAACTCTTTCAAGTGTATGTTTATATGAATATCCTAAAGATCTCATGTTTACATACATGTTTAGATCGNAGTAAAATGCATATCCCAGGGAGCTGGTTTTGGGGCAGAGCTCAATATCAGAGGGTTTGAATGTGTTTTTATGAATAAATAGTATGTAATTATTTTGATGAACTCTTTCAAGTGTATGTTTATATGAATATCCTAAAGATCTCATGTTTACATACATGTTTTGGAGAGTGGAAATCATATGCTTTGCACGTCCACTTACACTGAGGGCTGCATCAGAAATGGCTGACTGTGAACTGGATTAATTTTTGCTTGCTCATGGCAGATGGCTGTCTGATCAGGAGCAGCACTGATACCACCAACAGCAAGACCCAGGTGCTTCTCAGGAACAGTAATACACTGAAAACTGTCAGTTAGTTTAGGAGTAACTGGTTGTTCCATATGACTGTATGAGGTGCATGAACAGGGAATGCAGCAGATGTCAGATGCCTGGCGGGACTCAAATTCAGAGGCAGAAATAGAGACAGTTTTGAGTTAACAGGGCTTAGTCTGTCAGGGCCCTGTGCTTTCCTCAGGACTTCCACCTGGTGAAAGGCAGCTCCATGCACTTGATCAAAGCCCTGGCCTGCTCATCTGGCACAATTTATTTTCCTGTTGCAAGTCTGTAAATGATACCACAAGGTGCAGAACCACAGGGGAGCTGAGGTAAAGGAGCTGCAGGAAATACTAACTGAACTACACCGTAAAAACAAGATCTGCTGTCAGTCACAAGAGGAACCTGCACATTGCAAGTGAGATTACGTAAATACTGGTGATCACAAGAGGATTCAGTACAATATCCAGAATGAGACCAAAAGAAGGTGAAGAACTTACTTGATTTTTCTTCTTTAATGTTGTACTCCAGCAGACCGGGAGCCTCGTTCTGCACTGGTAGACGGACTGCAAGGACCATGTTGTTCATATTAGCCTCTTTCCTAACCAAAAATATCTGAAAAAGGAGAAAAGAATTAAGAACTTAGCTACACTATGTGAACTTCTGAACTTTATTTTAGATTATTGGCAGTGAAGGTTTTTATCAGTACAATCCACCTTTAAATGATCTTACTTCGGCTTCATTCCACTTGTTTGAACTTTACACCACAAAAATAGCGAATAAAGGGGCATTTCATCTGTGAAATTCAGACCTGCAAAGGAGCCGGCAAAATTTCTATGCGCTACTGATGTCCCACTTAAGCCTCAGGCAAACTATTTCACTCACTGAAGAGTATAAAGCTACACCCACAATTTGTCAAGTGCTGCTTCTTACATAAATGCTCTAAATCACGGATAATTCACCTCAGAATGTCCCAGTCCAGGTCTAAAGCAAGCAGGTTCCTTGTACTACGAGAGGGAATGGATTCAAATGTCCATGAGTGGAACATAAAGGCCAAAGGCCCCGCTGGCTATATGTGTCATGGCAAAGTTCTGTCATAGGACCGGGTAGATAGATCATTCAGGCTAGCAGGGGCCTCAGGAGGGCTCTTGTCCAATACCTGGCTGAAGACACGAGGCCAGAGCTGGTTGCTCAGGGCTTTGCCCAGACAGGTCTGGAGAACCTCCAGGGGTGGAGACCACACTCCAGATGTGTCCCACCGCTTACTGTCTTCAGAGGGAGAAAGTGTTTCCCTGTACTCAGTCTGAACCCCTCTGGTTTCAGTGTCATCTCTTGTCCTCCCACAGTACAGTACTGAGCAGAGCTTGGCTCCATTTTCTCCATGACGTCCCTGCAGGTACGAGGGGGCTGTGCAAACCCTGGTCCCACAGCCTCTCCTCAGTCGGTCTGTTCCCAGCTCACTGCCCACCACCCCTGTAGGGCCTTTCCCACAATGCTGCCCAGGCAGGCATTGCCAGCCCAGGTCACTGCCACTCTTCCTGCGGCAGAGCTGTGCCTTTGCCCCTGTTGAATTCTGGAAGGTTTCTGCCAGCCCTGTCTCCCTAGCTTATCGAAGATCCCTCTGGGTGGCAGCACTGACTCCAGTGTATTGACTGGTCCCAGAATCACAGAGCAGATGTGGCTGCAAGAAACTGGATATCATCCAGGCCAACCATCATGCACAAAGATGAATCAACTACAGCAAGTCACTCAGAGCTGTGTCTTCACAGGCTTTTAATATCTCCAAGGATGGAGACTCTACAGCCTCTTGGACAACCTGCTTCAGTGTTTGATCATCCTGACAGTAAAAAAGCTTTTCTTAATATTTAAAAAGATTTTTGGGTGTTTCAACTTATGCCCACTGCACCTCATCCTTTCACTGCATACCACTGAGAACGGTCTGGCTCAGTCTTCTGTACTCCCTCCCTTCACTTGTTCATACATATCATTAAGAAGAAGCTCCTGAGAGTATAACTGGAACCAGGCACTGTAGCCACTGGTTCCCAACAAAAAGGAAAAGGAGAAAAAGAAAAAGGAAAAAAGAAGGAGGAGGAAAGAATAAAGAAATTAGAATGAAATTAGAAATGAGGAAGAAAGAAGACAGAAGGCAAAAGAAAAAGAAAGAAAGGAAAAAAAGAAGACAACAATATAAAGGAAGAAATAAAATTAAAAAAAAAATCTCATTCTTTATATTTGTGTGAGCTCCTGAATGTGTTCCTAATTAAAGCTCATTGTCGAGGATATTTTTAGCTTGTACCTTGAAACCACAGATATAAAGACAAAGTAATCTTCACTTTTATCAGGTCTTTGATAGCAGATTTTGGCAGGAGAAAGTCAAGGCATTTTTATAAAAACAGAATTTAAAATTTGGGGTAATTCTGGACTCTGGATATTAACAGTAGAAATTAAAACTGTGAGTTTAGGAAATCTATCAAGGAAACATGAATTTCTTAGACAGAGGAATTAAAAAAGGGTTGTCTAGAAGCCAGGACGTTGCTTTGCATAAGCCCCAGTCATAAGGGCATCATCTCCTGTCACTCTGAAGCACCCATGCTAAACATGTGGGTTTAGAGCAGCTTCACAATCTCTCACAGTGCCATCATCTTGGCCTCTGCCATTCATAAGAAATTGATGCCCATGGGCTCAGGTCCACCAGCAGTGCAGAGAAAATCCAAATACATACATGGCAAACAAGCACATGCCTGAAACTGGCCTACGTCTAAAGCAGGGCACCCCCCACCTGAATCACAGAAAGTATCTGCAAGTTGGGAAAAGCCGTAGAGGCTCCCTCTTCCCCAGGTCCTACCACCCATGTGATAGCATTGTCCCTCTAACCCCCCTCAAGAGGCTACCATGACCCTGGGTCTCAGTCCGCACTATCTCACATAGCATTGGTCAAGTGTTTCATCTGAAATTAAATGTGAGCAATGAAAGAAGTGAAACCTGGAAATGAATCACTTCTATTTTCCTGATTGTCATGACTGGTTGCCATGGCTTCAAAGGCTAGAATTGGACCATGGCTGTTCAGGTGGGAGTCAGGTGGGTTTTTGGAGCTTATCCTACTGCCTGGGCTAGGGCTGGTACACAAACCAGTCTCTTCCATTTTCATCAGTGGTGGGAAAGCTGCAGTGCTGATTCAGCTTCAGGGTTGCTCAGAGTGGGCAATAGAGCCTGCATTTGCCATGGGACACCTCTGATACATCAGCTCTTTTGCCTGTTTCAAGCTGCAGCTGGAGACCGTGCCTGAGGAAGGTGAGAGCAGGAGGAAGAGAGGCAAGGTTTATCCCCAGAGCTATTCCAGAAGTGTGGAATGGCCCTGCCTGCAGGACTGAGGAGGTCCTGACCAAGGAGGCTTGGGGCCATGCACTGCTATATCAGAGAGTCACTCCCTTCACAGTCAGTGCAGGAAAACAAAGAGAACAATTTGCTCAACTTGTCTGAGAAGTTCAGACTGAGGAGCACTGCACTGTCGAGGTTGATCAGGCAAGTCCCATGGAGGTTAGCACCAGTTGTGCCAGCTTTTAGCCCTTGGATAGACTGACTCAGCCAAGGGACAGGTCCAACCCTCCTCAAAGAGCAGGAATGAGTGAATTCCCCTTGTGCTTTGGCATCAGCTCAGGTCATTTGCACCTGTCATCCACAGACCTGACCAGTATACCCACTCCCTGCCATAGCTTACCTCCAAGACCCTAGGAATGGGAAGCTCCCTTTCCTACAGAGCTGTTTTCCTTAAGCAAGCTCTGACCTCTGCATGAGTCTGCCATTTTCTAACACTCAGCTTATGAGGGCCAGATTGCAGTAAGAATGACTCCCAGCAGCTCCCAGAATTTAGGGGCCTTTTCTTCAGGGAAGCTAATTTTTATTACTCTAAATCAGTGTAGCCAAGGGTATGATGGGGAATGGGAAGGCATCTCCATGAACCTACATGCCTTTGTATGTCTTGTGCTGTTGTGAGTGGCTAAAGCATCAAAAGCTAATGGAATCAGAGAACAGTCTGCTGAGTATTTTTGCTTCCACATGAAAAAAGGTGCTGCTCTCCTATCCAGCTCCACCAAAGACAGGAAATGTGATTGTCTGAACTGAAACTGCTTTGGACTTACCCCAGCTGTTTCTTTGCCAAGTATCACCCCGGCCCTTTCCCGGTTCATATTCAGCTGAAGCCAGACAGGACAGGTCTTGATGAGTTTATCAAGGATGCTGATCCCTGGAAGTGGGAGGCAATTTCGCAGGGCAGAGGCCTGACAGAGATGTGTCTCTTTTCTGTCTTTGCTGGAATCTGTGATACGGCTGAAACACAGCAAGGGAGTCCCTTGTAAGCAGAACTGCAAATGGAAAACGTGGGGGGAGTAAGGACTGTAAATGCAAACACACAGGCACACACAGAGGCACTTACACACCAGGAAAATTCCTCGAGGGGCATCAGACCACAGACACCTTGCAACAACAGAGGCAAACTAGGTGCACAGGCCTTGACGCAGATGCAACCCATCCTAAGGACTATAGCCTCATGGTAATGATGCACATTTGGATTTCAGGCCAAAGGCTTGCAGGGTGCTCCATGCTGAGGTCTGTTGGTTTCAGCTCATCTACATTGCCAAAACACAGGTACCCAGAGACAGAGGTAAGGGATGTACAGGGGCAGCCAGCACTGTAAAGGACAGAGCATGCTTGTCCCCTGGACCCCATCCTCCAGCTAGATGGTCAAAGCAATGTTTCATGGCTTCAAATGGAGTGATACAGCAGAGAAAAAAGGGCAAAGACCTTGCCATCTGCTGGGAATACACACATCTGCCTGCCACAGCATCTGTCTGAGGTGTGCAGGGGCCAGGCAGCCTGCAGCTCACCTTGTGCCCCTGCCACTGTCAGCGATTTTCCGATCACACAGGAGCTGTGATAGGCTCCCTGCATGATGGTCACCAGTGTGGTATCTTTCCCTGCTTCCTCTCAGAGGAAGCCTGCAGAGTAGCTAGAGGCACCATCAGATGCTTTTGCATTTGGCAGCCACCCCTGTGCCCAGCTTACATAGTCTACAAAAAGGCAGACCTAGACATCTCGTTGTTTAAAAACAACACTGAACACTCCACATCTCCACTGGTGAGTCTGTGCTGATGCTGATGGTTGCAGAGGTGGATGCTCCTCCAACCCTCCACAGGAAGCCACCTGTGTCCTTTCATGGTGGTGGTGGTGGTGGTAGACATCCTCCATCTCCACTGTAAATCAGAGAGTACAGCAGGAAGAGGAAGGATGTGTTAGGATGCATTCAGCAGCAAGTTATCCACTGCAGAATAGCTATCCTTGCTGATTCCCAAAGGCTGATCTGCAGCAGAAGAATAATTCAGGGTGCAGCACTGCAAACAGCTGTAGGTTGCTTACCATGACTCAGCATGTCCTGCCGGACAAGACTCAAAGAACACAGACATAGAAAACCCTTTCCCTGTACCAAGGGTGGAGAATGGAAGGGAGCAGAGTGAATGTGGAGAAACACCAGAGGGACCTTCAGAAGGCAGGAAATAAAGAGTTGATTTTACTTTTTCCTGCCACATTTGTAATTTTGGCCAGTCCTAAAGCAACAATTGTAAGCTCCAAAAAGATGCATGAGAGGTGCTGAGTGACAAGAGAGGGGCTATCCTGCAGCACTGCATGTTAGCAATGCCCAGTCACACCTTATGTCTCAGGGCTTATTCTCAACTTTACAAGACATAAGAATACAGAAATTATGCTGTTGAGAACATTAAAGATGTGTGAGACTCACTCCTTTAGATTCCTGTTCTGATCAGAGACACAAAGGACTGATTCTATTTATTTTTTGTTCCTGCAGTCTATGGGCAGACTGGTATTAAAAGCTGGTTTATAGCTATGCCACTGATTCAACAAAGTATTTATGTACATGCTTAGCACTGCTGTCAGTGGAAATATTTGTGCTGAAATATCCGGTCAAAAGAGCTCTACTGGATAAGCCTACATCTCATGGATGTGGACTTCTCATTTGATTAATTGATTTTAAAAGTAAAGAAAATGGAGAACTTACACAAAACATGTTTTTCTGCACCAGTTTTGCTGCTTAGATGTCAGAGCTGAGAAGGGGAGGACTCACTTTTGATGTGGTCTTACTTCAAGATTTTGCCTTTTCCTTTGTAAAGATACAGATTTTAAAGCTGTACCTTTCAAATAAGATCAGACTAAAACTACTGAGAGTCCTTTCAAAGGCCTTGCCTAACACAATATGCTCATCCCAAAAGTTATATTTAATAAAAACAGCCTTTCAAATCCCCAAACCAACAGTGAGATTTTATTTTTAGTAGTTTTTTTCGTTTGCAACCCTACAGAGACAGCTTCCTTAGAAAATTCGTGTTCCTTTGCAATCCCAGTTGCTGACTCAGTGTCTCAGTCCAGAGAAGCTTGATTTTAATCAACCCATTTTCAAGATCATAACAAAGACATTGAGAATGAGAGAGCTGTGCTTAAAATAAGCAAACAGAAATAAGTGAAACGCTCTCTTCACTTGTGATAAAAGCCCAGCTTGTCACACAAGTGAGGAAATTTCTTTTTGATGTGACAGCATATGATTTTAATCAGTATCATCTGGCCATATAGAGTAAAGCAGCAAAGGAAGCTAACCTGATTCATCTCTTCACTTCTTTCTTTACAGAAGAAACGCTTAGTAACCATGTGAAAGGAAAACCTGTGTTGGATGGCAACGTTCATACTTGGTAATGGGAAAGAAGTAACAAGCTGAAGAAAAAGACAGGTGAGTTATAATGAAACGTTCCATAACACTAAAAGCAAAGTAGCAAAAGCTACTCCCCAAATTACACAAGCATGAATCTGATCTTGCCAATGATGTGTGAAGCCCATATCAAAGTCAAACTAATGCTGGTAATGTCTTGCTGCAGGACCAGAAGGTGATATGCACTGCAAGAGCTCCAGTAATGCTGAACTGAATTGATACCCATCAGGTATGTAAGATAAAAAGAAAAGGGCCAGCAAAGCACTGATGCTCAGGAATCCCATTGCCTGGAGGGAAATGGGGGATATCAACAAAGATAAGGAAGTAATACAAAGCAGCTTGGACCTGGTGAGCACCAGGCATGTAGTGACACTGGCATGGTATTCCTCATGGGGGAGCCCAGGTTTGATGCAGGCAGAGATGCTCAGCCCAGTCACCTTGTCTGGAGCTCTGCTCACAGCAGCAATGCAGGTTTGGCAACAACAGACTGGTGAAGAATAATGGAGCTGCCCTACCAACGCATATGACTGCACACAGGGCCCATTGTCCAAGTTTTGGAGAACAGATAAAAAAATAGAAAATAATTCCAAATATAGACATACAAGATAAAAAACCCCAAGAACCTGAGAATATTTGTCTTAATGAAAATATCATGATTTGAGTGTTTGTGGCCTTTCAGTGTGGATAAATAAGGGCAGTGGATGAGGCCTTTTGGCAGAACAGGAACCCAGCCTTTTGGGGACCCTCAGGAATGAGAGTCCTGGTGTGGGGTATCCTCCTCTCAAAAGCCAGCCCAGAAGAAAGTTTGCAGACTATTGTTCCAGTCCAGAGGAAGGAAAGGACTGCTCAGTGAAGGGGAAGGCCTTGATAGACAGGAAAGGCATGAAGAGTCATTAATGGGATCATGTTAAAACAGGGAAATGTTAGACTAGCTGCTTCCTGGCAGCAAGTTAGATGATGTAGTTCCCAAGAGAAGGGGAGAAGGATTGCATTGCCCAGATCTCTTAAAATGCTGTGTTCAGAGCAGTAGCAAACACTTTTGAGTCAAATCCAGCACTGGCTAAGAACGGGAGTGAACGACTTAACAGATCTCTTCCAGCTGTAATGCTGTGACCCATGACACACCAGTTGATGCAGTTATAGCACCAATGCTTGACTTCTTTCCTAGGCACAGCTGTCACAAAGGCCCAGATCCTGGGCTGTGGGACTGCTTAATCCAGCAATTTAATCTGGCTCTGCCGTAGCTCTGTATCTGCACAGAGAGGAGGGAGCCCAGGCAGCTCCTGGGTTCTTGCTGTGCTGCCAGTGGAAGGGATTTGTGGGGCACAGCAGTGAGCAGCTGGCCTTTGCTATTTCACTCAGAATTCGGGCATCAGATGATTTCTAAGGTCATGGTTTTCAGAAATAACACACAATTCCATCCTCCTTCTCCCACAGTCCTGGGAAATCCTTGGGCTGATACAGGCAGGTGCTCATTTTTGTCAGGCTGAAAAGCTGGCCCTAGAGCTGCCTGGCTTTCATTTCTGAGTACAAAGTACTTTTAAATCCTGCATCTGCTCTGCTAAACTTAACTCGGCTAGGATGGAGGGAACTGTGTGTTGCATACTGACTGGCAATGCAGGTTAACTAATTGCACAGTGATTACATTCACACACCTGCTCCAGTTTGGCAGAAGGTATTAGGTTGATGATGTAAGATGAAAAGAAAAGGGCCAGCAAAGCACTGATGCTCAGGAATCCCATTGCCTGGAGGGAAATGGGGGATATCAACAAAGATAAGGAAGTAATACAAAGCAGCTTGGACCTGGTGAGCACCAGGCATGTAGTGACACTGGCATGGTATTCCTCATGGGGGAGCCCAGGTTTGATGCAGGCAGAGATGCTCAGCCCAGTCACCTTGTCTGGAGCTCTGCTCACAGCAGCAATGCAGGTTTGGCAACAACAGACTGGTGAAGAATAATGGAGCTGCCCTACCAACGCATATGACTGCACACAGGGCCCATTGTCCAAGTTTTGGAGAACAGATAAAAAAATAGAAAATAATTCCAAATATAGACATACAAGATAAAAAACCCCAAGATAATGACAATGGTGATTGAATTATTGCACAGTGACTGTACACTGAAGTAATGGCACCACCATGACTCATTGCTTTAGAAATTAAGAGCCACACTTGGCAGCTGCATATTCCCAGAAATCATGACAACTGCAAGGGGATATATTCCACTGATTTTCATGCAGGTTCAGAGCTAGGCATAAGTTTGCAAGGGACTTCAGAAATACTGCCACAAAGTTGCTGACACTAAGAACTTCCAGGCTCTACTATATAGACCTGATCACTCCGAGGCAGCTGAGACACACAGAAACCGTGCAACAGCAGCAGGGACTGTCAGATGAATTCTTCACTTCTGTCTATTTGCAGCTTCTGCCTGTCGCCAGATCAGAGAAGATGCAGCAGGGGTTATTAAATCAAATCAGAAACCAAATGCTCTGTAGTACAGTGGTAAGTGAAGGCTGAGGGCCTTAGCGTTGTTTAAACAAACCAAGTGTAAGAACTAGAAGCTAGGTTTTCATTTTTATGTTTTATTGCTTTTTGTTTCCCCTCACCCTGAATATTAGATAACATCAAGTTAAAGCAAGAGTAAGGATCTGGTGTGCTATCCTCAAGGAAAGAGATACTCTGGTACCTGCTATAGTTATAGCAGAGCAGGCACAACACATCTTCAAATGTATGCCACCTAGCTTGCTGCTGAGGGCAAAAGATGAACAAGTGGACATAAACTCCATCTTCTAAGTGAAAAGCAATCTTTTGCTCCAAAGCCACCTGGTACCTGAAATAATATCATTCAGGGCAAGCCAGCTTGTGTCTGAAATGCTTTATGCACGGCAACATAGTTTACAAGGAGCATGTGAAGCAGGAGGAAAAGATAAAGCTCCTGAAGCTGACACATCAGTCCTGGTGAGAGCAGATGGACAAATGCTGGTATTTTTTGTAGATAAAAGAGGGAGCTGGCAGTATGGGGCTTCATGGAGATGGGTCAGATGATGGTGCTGAGATTAAAAAACTGACAGAAAACTCACAGCCCTGTTTTACATCCCATGTCGCAACCAGCCCAGTTGGACTTGGCTGCAGGGTTCTGTGTCACTGGTGACAGAAGCAGACTCCTGTATCCCTTTTCTTTCATAGCCACCTTCCTGCTGAAAAGAACATGAAGTTCTGATGCCAGCACACTGGAGAAGGAATAGAGTCACACGCAGAAAAGGAAATGCAACAAGGTTCTATCAGTTAGACCCTCCTACATACATAGCTACCCATGCTTTCCTTGGTTTGATATAACTTATGATTAGACTCATTAAAAATCTTTGTTCAGACACATGTGAATTCATATGCTGTTACTTTCAGTTCACTGGATGGGAAGTTATGCAATGCCCCAGCTAGAGGACATTGAGCTTCATTTTGCTTCCATCTCAGAAGTGATCACTTCTTGATGCCTTCTCATTATTCTCATAAACCAGCCCATCTTTGCTCACTTGATCAGTTCAGTTTAAATTAATCCAAAACGGAGGAGAAGGATTCATTTACCTTTTGGACCTGTCTTGAGTCACCTTCCTGGATTCTCATTTCTTCCAGCAGGTGGTGGAATTGAGACACTGCACACAACCTAGCTATTGGGAGAGCACCATCATCTTTAAACTTCTTGTGTCATTTCATCGTAAAACAGGAAGATGGGAAGGCAGCAAGGTGGTACATGGAAAAGCTCACAACATAATAGGTAACTAAGTGTGCCAAATATTTCTTTGTATACCACTTCTTCATGTTATTCTTCATACAATACTTCTACTTGTACCACTGCTTCACAGAAAATTCAGGCTTCAATACTTTTTCATAACAGAGCCAAGAGATCTGACAGAAGTCAAACCAACAAACAGGAAAAAAACCCACGATGAAAATCCTGAAAAGCAGAAAGAGAAGAAAGTTCTTGAGGTCTCCATAGATGACCCCCAGATGATTGCCACCCTTTAGTCAGAAACAACAAACAAATTTCTTGTTGCCTGATAAGCAAAAAGAAAGGGAAAAGATGTAGGGTGTTAAGCAAGCCACAGGAAAATTTGATAACGGGAGTGACATGACAGGTTCAGTATGTCCCTGTCAGCCTGCCCATGAGGCAGGCTGGCCTGTTTCAGTAGCCCTTCCTACCATGCAGAATACTTGCATTACTGGTCTACGCTAGTGACAGATACCTAGCTCAGGAAGCTGTGCATCTCAAACTGTGGTCTGTGGACAACCTGTGGTTGACAGAGCACTTCCTCTTGTTCACTCCTCTCCTTGTTTCCAGTCTACTTTTATGTCCACCCTTTGTCTGTTTGGTCATCAACCTATAATTGATGCTCTGCATGTTCAGACCTTCCTGCTTGACCTGCAAAGCACATGCCTAACAGCCAAGGAAGCAGCTGTTCCAGCTGCCAAAAGGTAAGGCAAACTTGACACCTCACAGCTCACCAAACCTGCCTGTTCTCCACTTTGTTACAGGCATCCTCAATTTCAGCAACAAAGTTCTGCATCCTCAATTTCAGCAACAAAGTTCTGCATCCTGCAGAGCTCACTTCTGTGAGCTTTTCTGTACCTGCCAGGTATTTTCAAGCTGTTTGCTTCTGTGAAGGCACACACAGACTTCAGGCATCCACCTCTCCCCAGCTGGACCCTGCCTGCGCGTGTTCACATCAAAGTGGGGTGAGCCATCACCCTGTCTGGCAGCTCCACTAATGGGCATAGGGGGATCAGGTGTGGACAGCTCATGTACCTTTAAATCACTCACCAGCTTACTGAGCTCTCACCTCCCCTGTCACAGAAACTAACAAAGGAAATCACATAAATGAACAAGTACTATTACAGTCCTTGGGGAAAGGGGTGCAATGGCCACAATTTTCTGCTCACACGACACCAGATTGCTGTCTTATGCAGTACAGGACTCTGTTTGAAGGTCTGATAGACCAGCATCACACTAAAGTAACTTTGTGTACTTGCACTGCTGCCTGCACAGCACAGCAAAGGTAGCTGAGCTAGCCCTAAGAATGTTAGCTGATCCACAGGAGTAGGCTCTAGGCAAAAATGTAGAGCTTGCTACCAGAATAACTTAGCTTGTGCTAAGCTCTGGTGCCCTGGCTGCTGCCGTTACCAGGTTTAAAAGTTAACAAATGTATTTTTCCTCACCACTGCCATCGTGCAGTCACAGGACAAGACCTCAGCTTATCTGGATTTTGAACTGAGCAGGATCTTGCCTCCTTTCAAAGGTCAGGAGTCAACAGCTCTGAAGAAGCCTTGAACCTGATGTTGGGAAGGACATGTAACCACTGTCCTTCATCAGAGTGCAAACCCAGTGATTAAGACTAATGATGGTTTTCTAACAGCATGAGCAGGAGGGCCAAGTCACTCCAGAGTTGAGAAGGAGGGGGTGCTTGCAGTGTTTCCCGTAAACCACCCAGCTGCAGAAGCTGCCTTACCTGCTTGGGTTTCCGTTCTAGTCACTCAGAGAGGGCTCCCATTGCAGGGGTGCCCACCTCAGGTGCTAGGGGCTGGTTCTCAGCTCCTCTAAAGAGCTGCTCCTCCTCCTTAAGTCAGTCAAGTTCAGCTGTAAGTGCCTAGAGTGAAGCAGTGGCAATACCCCTATCAAAGTCTCGTGTTTGACCCTGTCAACAATCTTTCAGTGCAGGAATGATCTCAAGGAGCAAGGAGGTGCAACTAAATGTTTATGAAGTTGCTAGCTTCGCTGTGTTTCCTAGCTTCATCAATGTCCCTCCATTTACATACACAAAGTTATGTATATCATAAAGAATTCCACATGCATAACCCCCCCAAGCAAAATACAAGCTAAGTCACATTACTGCTGGTTACCCAGGTCAACTCTATAAACAAACAAGCCTTCTCACCCTCACAGCCACTACACTGGCCAAAACAAGATAAAAACCGAGACTATTAATTCTTATGGGCATAACATGGCTTGGCTTGTATTTACCTCACAAATTATGCTGCTATCTTTATGTAACCTTGCACATAGGTGTTTTGCATTCAACAATTTGTCTTAAAATATCAACCCTCTTTCTCTTTTTACTCAGTCAGAACATACTTTTGCAAGTCAAAACCACATTGCAAGTTTTATTAGTCTACTCCCTTACTAACAGGCAGTTGCTATGTTAAAGGTAAGTCCTTCTCCCCCATATTTGCAATCGGAGCCTTTCAGGTAATTTGTCCTTTGCCTATTTCAAACCCAAATTATTCTCTTGGGAATTTCATCACATCAGCAAAACTGAAGATTTTTCTTTGTGTGCAGGCAACCAAGGATAATTTATACTTCTGAAAGGCTCCTTCACTGTGAAGAAGAGAGCTTCTGAAATGCAGGCCTTACCGGGAGTTATTTCTGGCAAGGTCAGAGAGGCCAAAGACAGCACATTTTCCTTAAAAAAGAGCTGCAAAAGTGTTTGCTGGATAGTTCTACTTTACCTTCTCTGGAAAGGCTTGTCAGGTGCTGGAACTGGATGCAAATGTTTGGAAGAAGGGAAACCATGTTCTTAGTTCTAAGAACTTAAGCAAGTCAGAGACCTTCCTCACCCTCTGGTGTCAGTGTGCTGAAGAAGCCCAGCAGAGCCACCAGCTGGGCAGAAGACAAATGGGCTTGGTTTGTTTTGCACCTTTGAACACCACCTGAAATGCTGCAAGCGCAGAGCAGCCCCATTTTAACTGCAGGGCCAGGGTTTTTGACAGAGGGTTTGCCATTTCCCAGCTCATCTGGGCAGGAAGGAAGACAGGAATGAAAACCCTGGGAATGCTTTTCTGTATTGTACTCACTTAACAAAGAGGGGAAAAGGAAACGGAAACTAAAAGGGAGGGAGAAATTTCCACATTCAAACCTAATGAAGAATATACTGAGGCTTTGCTAAAATAAAGCCATTCTGTTTCAAACCCTCTACATTAGGGATTATTTGAAGCTGCATGACATGTCAAAGCCCAAATCCTGGGCAAAATATGAAGAGAAACATTAGACTAGTTACAAAAATCAATGGCTTTCCTCACCCTGTGAGTAAAGTTAGTGTAGACATAAGGCATACAAGATACAAGGCACTAACCACACAGACCTACATAAAGCTGAGCAGTCTTTCCCTCTTCTAAGAAATACCTGCAAATGCTTGTCTCAGTCATGATTTGCAACTAGAAGTGGTCATTTTGCCAAGAGAAATAAATCCATTGAACTTTCATCCTGCAGTATCTCAAGGAGCAAAGCACAAGCCTTTGGAGGTTCCCCCTCTCACTAAGGCACCATGCAAAGGGTCTTCAAACCACTTATTCAGTCACTGGTCTGCAGACTGACTTACACAAGAATGTTCATATTTTGGATAAAATTTCTTTCCAGTGTCAATGTGAATGCATTTCAATGCATGGTGCTGTTAGTGAAAAAAAAAAACCCAACAAACCAAACAAACCCTAAATTCTGTGAACATGCTCTTCGTCTGACATCCTTAAGCCTTAACTCCAGCAATTTCGTACTCCTCATACTTAATTTTGATTAGGCATTGGAGAAATCAGAAAATTCTTGCTTTATGATCTGGTAGGATCCTTCTCTGCATTCATACTGAGGCAAGGTTAGAGATCTGCCTTTCTGGGTGAAGGAAAGGATAAACAGAAAGGCTTCTTAGGGTTATTTCTGGGACTTGGAAAGGTGGTGAAAGGGCACACTCCCCTGCCACACAGATGAGAAAGGTGTTCTGGTTTGCTGACATAAGTTGATTGACCTGTCCTGTGGGTGGGCACGGCCCTCATGATCCTGTGCTGCTGGGACAGCCTGGGGTGGAAGGACTGGTTAGTGGAGCAGTGTCAGAAACTACTGAGAAGTCCCTGCGGTGGCTGGGAGCTCAGCGTGTGATTATGAAACCCATCAAGCAGCAAGGCAAGCCTGTCAGCTCCTGCAAACCCAGCTACACCACTGCTGGGCCCTCAAGCTTGTTCATTTGCCAGTGTTTATGGTCACTTGGTCACTAGGGCTATGATGTAAATAAATCATGAGCTGTGAGTTCACAGCAGTTTCAGACAATCTGTAACATGGCTTCCTTGGTCACGTCCTCCCCAAAACACCAGTGCTGCACCCACCAACCACATCCAGGCTGCTCGAGGGACAGGAGGGCGGAAGAAGCTTTTGCTAGACACAGCTCTTTGGCCTGGCTCCCTGCTCAGCTTGGTTAGGCTGGTTACTTCCTGGAGCTGCAGTTGCTCCAGTAAGACCAGAGATCCTCATGGGTGCACAAGTTCCTAAATGGGACATAACAAACACCTATATTTAGCCAGGATGAGTCCAGGCTAGACCTAGGTCTAATAGCAAAGGGAGATATCAGAATGCCAGGTCAAATGACTAAGCCCTACCCATCCATCCCTATCACTGGCTGCTCTTCACAGTGTCCCATGGGCAACCCCTACCACAGTTTCCTGCCTTATAGGACCTGTCCCTGTTGGGAGGGTAACATAGCGATCACTTTCCTTTTTGGCTGAAAAAGTTACCAACGAAATAACAAGATCCAGTCTAAAACTAACTAACTTCTACTCCTTAGAAAAGATTACAGTGGGAGTTCAGAATGGACTTACAGAAAAATGTCCTGTGTTACATATTTGTCCTCTGGGCAGAAAGGAAAGACATCCAAAGCCAAGCTCTTTCCTGTCTGCTGATTCAGCAGAAGTTCTGAGCTTTGCCTGGTTTCTCTATTTGTGTGGGGTATCAGGAGTGACAAATTCCTTGGGGAAAACTCAAGGGGGAGGGGGGGGGGGGGGGA
>NDXB01015931.1:56593-85752 GCA_002631895.1 Agapornis roseicollis
GGGGGGGGGGGGGGGGGGGGGGAATAAAGAAGAGGAGAGAGGGGAGAGAGAAAAATTCTTGGCAGCAAGATGAAAGGTTGGGCCAGGTCCCAGGCTGTCATTTAGCCAAATATGTGGGACAACCTTCTTCAGCCTAAAAGTCTGCTAGCAATTTGCAGAGCAGTGTTGCAGGTAGCCATCAGTGCTGACAGTCTCCAAACTCTGCTATTTTTGGTCTCTCTGTTTCCTTGGTGAATTTTCCCAAGCAGCACAAAATCGAATACAGTTCACAAGGGGCTGCAGCTGCTTCTAGTTCTGCTCAACAACTGCTTTTACACGACAGAGGCTTCAAAAGACTAGCTTTCTTCAGAGAGCCACAGGAGGGGTGAACCTGGGCTTGGTGGTTTCCCTGCATCTGGCAAGGTTTTCCCAGCATCCAAAAGGTTGTGTGTATTCAGTTAGTTTCCGCAAAGCACTTGCAATTCCTCAACAACCCTTGCAAAAACAAATAGGAAGTATTAATTAACATGATCAGGAGATAATTTGAAGCAGCAAGACAGGTCTTTCAACCCTCCCAGGAAAAGTGTTGAGCCACAGACCCCAAGGAGTCACCTACAGTGCAGCCACAGCCCTTTCAAGACCATTATGTGAGCCAGAATTGCAGCCCTGCCTCAGAGAACAACTGTCAGCATGTGGTTTCAACGCTCTTCCTAACGCAGGGCAATGGCAGGATACTGCAAGAAGGGAGTCCTCTGACCCCACTTGCACATACTCTGAAGACTTCATTTTTGCTGTTTTTCTTGCTTCAGCTGTAGAGCCTGTGTAAACACTGAGGAAGCTAGTTCAGCTCTGTAATCCAGCAGGAATTCATCCACCAGAAAGAAAAACCGTTCTGAGAACTGGATTCTGTTCCTGGCATCACCCCAAACCTAAAGGATGCTCTGGGGTAAGACCAGGACTTAAATGTTTAACAAACACTCAGGGGGTTGGGCTACAAAAGTGACTATAATGAAATCAGCTTCATGAGCTTGTGCCTCAGTTTCCCTTCCTACAGTGGCAGTAGTAGATGTCTGCCTTCAGCTCACTGTTGGGAGGCCTAGTATTCATAAAACACCCAGAGATCCTTTCATATATACGAGGGGTTTATTTTAATCATACAATGCCATTATGATTAGTGAAAACACCTTGTCCCTTTTAAAGGTACCAGCAATGCACAAAGTAGAAATCCTTTACTCAGACATAAATATATTCCCTGTTTAGCAAAAAGGGGACAGAAAGCCTGGGAAAGGCACAGAGATAAGCATGTATATATTCATGTATTTGAAAAGAGCTGCCTTCTGTAGCACTCCCTGGCTTGCATGCATCTAGTATCTATTTAGGAAAATGTGACTACCATAACCAGCTATGCAATGCTCACATCTGCTAATCCTTTGCTGCTCAAGTAATCATCTTCACTTTATACTATTTTGGGTACAGGCAAAGAGGAGCTAAGTGCTCCAAACCTCTTGCAGCTGGTATTTTGAGGGAAGCATTGCCTTAATATTCATTCCCGCTCCAGCAAGGTATATTGATGCAGGGATCTCATTTCTGAAGGTGGACATACTTACTTTAGATAGCTCAAAGAGGTACAAAATGGGCAGAGAAAAGGCTTGCAGCTACAATATTTACCATATTGAGTGATGCTTGTAGCTTTTAGCACAGCTTAAATAGTGCTGCTTGCTTGACCACAGCTGCTTTGCAGTACTGTTTTATCAGGTACTTTCACACATACACACACACCAAACTTCACCTTTAAAAAACACCAGCTGAAAGGTTGCCTTTCCTCTCTGAGAACAAGCACTGGACAGCCTGGATTGGATTCCAAACTCAGCCCCTCTCCAGCTCCAGAGTTACGCCGGACTGACACCCGCACATGGCTCCAACTCAGCCATGTGCGTATTTGTGTCTTAAGGATTCCCTCCATCAGGGGGAGGACAGGGCTGGCACCTGTGTTCCTACATTGTAAGGGCAGATCTTGCATGCCAAAAAGAGTGCTGGAGGGAGAGTGGGGTGCCGGGGGTCTTTGCAGGAAATACAGCAGACACACACAACTTTGTGGAACAGCCCCCTTCCGCTCCACCACAACAGATGCCGTTCAACCATCACACAAGGACAGCACCTCTCTACCTTGCATACCACAGGCAGGGAAACATAGGAATGGTTCAACACTGCTAATGCTGTCCATCCTTTCTGGCAGGTAGCTCCTATGGATGCCTGCCTGCCTGCCTGTTCAGCTGTCTTCTCACTCCTGCTTCTTCTCTTTATACAGCTAGATCAATACCAGAGCCTGGGTGTGCCCAGCACCCTTACATCTCCTATCTCCCAGTATAGATGTGCCCTGCTTCTGTAATCATAAATTTCAGAGTACTCCACTGTTGGCTGGCTCTCCTAGAACAGCTGCACATTGTCATTTAAATGGTGTGCACACAGGACAGGATTCTCAAATACTTTGCTCTTCAAATTCATGGGCAGCCCCTACTGATTTCACCCCACAACTGCAGTACTATGTCCCCTGCTGCCCACAGAGAGCAATTCTAGTAAACTGACCAAACAAGTCCTACAGCTCTGATAACATAGTCAGTAACAGAACCTATGTCCACCAGAGCTGTAAGGGCATTGCCTCCTCTCACTCAGCAAATTAAAGAGAAGAAAGCACCTTCATTAAATCTCTGATGTACCAACTATGCCCAAACTTTAACAATGAAATTTTCTCATACAGGCTGGAATGATATTAGAATATTGAAGTTTTTTAGCATTACGAAATACCTCACAAGCACTCCAGACAGAGATAATACTCAACAAATACTCAAAGTGGCAAAAAAAAAAAAAAAACACTCACCTGCCACATACACACCCCTAAAAGTTTGCAGAGATGTAACTGGGGAAACAAAAGACAGGTAGAATTTTGATCTCTTCATCTTAAAACTAAACATTCCACGGGAGCAAATTATTTCTCTTAAAACAGACATAATTGACCATTAGAATTTCTGCTACAGATCCTGCAACTCTGAGCAGCTGATGTACGTACTTCCCATTGAACAGAACAGTGGCTTTTGAGCCCTTCTTTTCTAAACATCAGTATCAGCTTTCCTTTTCCGCCTCAAAAACTCTTAACAGATTTCAGTTAATCAATTCTTATGTTGCTCTGGTGATTACGGTGCTGCTACTCAGCAATTATTCATACCTGTGACAGCTGTGGTGCAGAGAGGGTAAGATCAACAAGCCCGAGGTCTTGACTCTTCAGATGGTTTTTGAAAATAAGCACCATTTATTTAGGGATCTACTTATTTCCATATCTGCATTGCAGTAGCATACCCAATCCTCTCCCTAATGACAAGGGCATGTTCATTGCTGGAGAGGGTGCTTAACTCTAACTAGTTCAGTACTCTTGTGTGTAGCTGTTGGCAAATGGATGCGGCTGCAGTGTCTTTGAGGAAATTCATCCACAATCCTACTGCCTTGAGGCCAGCTCCAGGATTAACTGCCAGCCAGAATGCCACGGATAAAGAAATTGAAGGAGAAGACATGTGAATTGTGTGCTTGCTATCATAAAAGTATCTTGTACATGTGTGGGGGTGAGTGAAGACATGCTGAATTAAAGGTAACAGAGTGATTTAATCTAGCTCCTACCTGGCTCTAGATAAGGATTTACTCTGGAGATTCCAATTGAGTTACTACTGGTGAAATACCTGACCAACACCACAGAAAAAAAATTATCTCAAATTAGGATTAGGAAGTAATGTAGCACACAGGCTGAACTGCAGACCACTGCTTAGAACAGTGCTTACACTGAGACCCAAGTATTGCTACTTGACTGCCTTTTTATAACGACTTTGCATTAACTGCTTCCACTGCTTCTTGAAGGCTTTCTTAAAGCTACTCTTCTGCAGTGAAACAGTCTTCCTTCATTCTCAGTTTCTCAGTTTTGATCCATAAATATTCAGAATGATAAACCTGAAGTCTTCTTTGGTGGTATGAATACTTCAAACTTACAGAATATTATGCCTTTTATTTTTTTTTTCCAAATGACCAGACACCTCAGGTTTGTAACTATTCCTGCTTTAATTCCTCAGAAGGCCCTCCCATGTAAGGCCCTAGATCAGCACAGTGATCTATGATCTAGTTGCTGCTCTGAACATCAGGGCTGCCAAGACCATGTCCATCCTAGCACATCTTACTGCCTTTGACTGGTGACCATGCTGTACTGATGATAATATGGCAAGAGCTATTACAACCTTTCCTTGGTCTTCTAGAGAACATGTGCTAAACCTACTTTCCCCTGGTTCTCTCTAATTCTAAATCTAATCTAATAATGACATCTTAAATATCTACATTAATTGTCATTTATTTGTAATTCCTCACAAAAGGCAAATCTAAGCACTCGCAAGCATACATACACCCTTCCCTACATAGGGACACAGCTGGAAAAGTGCAGTAGTCTTTTGGAGCATGACAGGGCTTTTAATGACCACACCTACCCCCTACTCACAGATCCATCTGCACTAGAATTTGATTCCAAATGGCTGCCTTTTCTTTCTAATTACCTTTCCAAAGAGCCATTTCTTACTATTCCCAAACAGAAAACCCCTCCTCCCTTCCAACATTATAATGCCCGTGATGGACAATATTTTTTCTTAGTTTTGCTAAGACACTTTGGTTTCTGTGCTCTAGAAATTAAAGCAGGCAAGAATTTAAAATCTGGGAAGAAATCTTCCTGCAGTTTCTTTCTCTAATGGATTGGGTTTTGGTATTGGCTTTTATGCTTGTTTTTCAGGTTCTCTTAGAGATCTTTGTGAGACTCACAAACCTATATTGTTGATCTCAGAGAAGCCACCTATATTTACTAGTGGATGAGTTAAAATATAGTCCTACTATCATTTGGAAAAATGCTATAAAATAGATAGTATCTGAAATATCTGGACTGTGTACATGTGGTTTAATAAAGCATGGAGCCAGCCCAAATCTGCTGCAATCAACCCTCGTAGCTCTCTCCAGGACACACTGTTCCACATGTATACCTGGAGACACAGAGCAAGAAAGATCCATGCACACATACGTGTACATCTTTCGGCCTATGCTGCCTCTAGGTTGGTAAGTCAACAATAAAAACCAGCATGTTGCCATTCAGGACAGGAAGTGAAAACTATATTTAGCTGAAGCTGTAGTAGAAAGGAGGTGAGCAGAATATTGCTTACATTTGTGCCCCCATTCCTGTGAACACTGGTATGGGACTGTCTACAATAATGATGAGTTCACTACTCAGCAATACTCCTGGTGTGGTCTTCTCTCTAGCAAACAAATGGGTAGCTGTGTCTGGCGTACCACCAGAATCACTGCAGAACATGCTCTGCTAAGTTTGGCAAGTACTCACTGGAAAGATGACATGACAAGTCACTGTGGTTGTAAACATGCTCTTCTGTTAAATAAATTTCAGGAGATTTGATGCCTTCTATCTGGATGCACCAAATTCAGGTACCTTTGGAGAACACCTCATTTGTATCTTTACAGTAATATCCCAATCTTAGTGCAAAGCATCTTGAGCACAGACATTTCCTTCCTGAGAAGCACCATCCCCCAGGACTGGAAAGTGTACTCCTTATCTGAGCTTGGCAGACAGCAGAGATTTGATGACACTGATTTGTTCCCAGTTGCCTGAAATGTGCCTTCCCTACGTAAACACTGCAACTCACATGTTCTTGGTTGAAGTTTTCTTTGAGCAATACTTTGCATTGGGTCCAGGACCCCTGAGGCCAACAGGACTCGTTCCACCGGTTCAAATAAGCATAGATTCAGTCCTTTACAAAGAATGGCTCTTGAGGAGCTTTTAAAAATAGTTTTCTTGTTTCAAACCTGTAAATGTTGGTTATTCACCCCACTGCAGAGCCAGGTATGTAGCCTGGGTAGAAAAGCCATTTAATAAGAAAGCTTTTGTGGCCAACAAGTCTGTAAAAGCTCCCATTCCAGCAGAAGTCATGGGTTTGATAGGGTGCTTACCAAAGTGGTTTTCTGGTCTGCTTTACATGGAGGGTCAGACTAGACAATCAAAACCATCCCCTTTGAAGCTGAAATCTGTGAACTTATGAGAGTTGTTCAGTTTCCAGATTCCTCCAGCGCTTGACCTCTTTTCATCTTTTCATTCATCACATGAAATCTGTCAACTGTGATGGTGGGTTTTGTCACAAAAAGACATGTCATCAAGAAGATGCACAATCATTACTTCATTAGGCAGTCTGGTGCCCCAGCAGTGAGAACCACCATAAACCGCCCAGCTACCTGAAACAACCATTATCCCAAAGGAGTATTTAATATTTGTATATTATGTCTCTGTCTCGGATCCTGTCTGCTCTCCTCATCATCTCTTCTATACATTTGCCAGATGTGGGAATGAAGGCATACATCTTTTCATGAAACCGTGGTCACCAGGCTCAATCAGCTCACATTTTTCCAGATGTTTTGTGATCTCACCACTTACTAACATTCCTAGGAGTTAGCCTGGCTCTAGGTCAGAATTACTGGTGAAATTTCCCTTGTTTCTCTCCCAACCCATTTTGTAAGAATTCTATTAGATTTATTTCTATGTGGCCTCTAGCTACAGTTGTCCCCACACTCCTTCTCTGAGGAACTACTCTTTCTGGAGGCAGATTTCTTCCCAGCGCCTGTCTGTTATTACAGAGGTGTAAGTCAGCAAAATCTCCTTATAGATTTCCTACATGCAGAGGAACCTTTTCAGTCATTATTAGGAATGGATACACGGATAATTTCCAAGTTGATAGGGTACTTTTATGCTAATACACATTGTTACAGTTTCTGTGCATGTGAGTAAGCTTTCCTATTTAATTAATAACCTGAAGACTCTGGTGAATGGAAATGCAATCTCAGCAATTTCTCATGCAATTTTTTGTGCACATTTTTCAAAATCAGGCCCAAATTCTCCATAGGCAGCTTGCCTTGTGTTACCATCCCTTTTGGAAGCTACTGATTTTATGCAAACATACTTTGTGAAATTGGCACCTAATTCAATGTGAACATAACAGAAAATAAGCTAAACATTATTTCAACGCATTTCTAATTCTGTAATGTGCTGGAGGCCACAAGGTATGCATGCTGAAGTGTAATTTGGAGGATCTTCAGCAATACTGCGGCATGTAAACAGAAAGAGTTAGAAGGGATTTTTTACATACCTAAGGTCCTTGCTGTGAGTGGGAGACAGATTGAAAATGAAGACAACTAGTTAATTGAATAAAAAGCCATTCTGTCAAATTGCTCAGATACTCTATTTAAGAATGCATGCATCATGCCCATTCATGCTTCAGCATTCCAGCGACCACTTGACCTACAGCCCAAATCTAGGGTCTTTGGCTTGTTTACTTTCTCCTGCAACCCTAAACTGAAAGCATACCTTTGCAAGCATGTGGCTCCTTTCAGACAAGCTGAGAAAGATGTAAACTGTATAAATCTTACAGTTGCTTAGTACTTGGCAGGTTAACTATCACACGTGTGGGCAATAGCTGCGAAGTGCAAATTCTTTGGATTACCATCTAAGTTCCTCTTGCCAGTCTACAGGGATTGGATTGTTTTCATTTTTTCCCTTACGTCTGTGTGATCTTTGTCCCTCAGTGTTTAACATTAAGTGCAACTGAGGAACTGTACCTTGGAACAGGAGTGTCATTGTTCCACTTATGTAAACAACAGACCAAGGCAAATGCAGTGACAGTTTTAATGCAGGGTTCTCCCTCCATCCCACATACTCCATGTGTGTCTACCTGGGAACAGTGCATGGTGAAATTACAGCACACTAGCCTGTCAGCAGCAATTTTATCCCTTTTGACTGTGTGTGTTCTAAGTCAAAGGGGACTGACTTGCAGCACACTTAGGGACTGAAAATGCAAGGATTCCGTATCTAACCAACTTCTATACAGCTTCTTCCACTGCACCCATCACAGACACATCTAGCAGCTTTTATTTGTGGGAAACAGGCTAAGTGTGTCAGAGAGATAAGAAACACTCTTAATATCTGGTATTATGTTTTTCCAAGGGGGTGACAGAGCCACTATTTAACTTTCCCAATCTTTTTCAACAGGTAAAAGAGACGCCCGCTTCAGTATGGGCTTTATGGTACAACTGAGCCTTAGGCAGATTCCAGCCTGATCCTGGAATCCCAGCAGCTGATTGTCTCCTCAGTAAAAACACCATTTTCTCTCCCACTACGTTTTCTTGGGGCTCAATCCTGCAAGGTGCAGTGTCTGCTGGCCAGGAGCAAGGAAAGCCTGAAGTCTCTTCCTAACAGAAAGCCCACCTGAAGTCTCTTGGGATTCTGTGGACAGGGTTTGTGTGCACTTTAGCATGCTGGAGATGGAGTGACTATCACAGCTCATAGGGATGTGCCCTTATCCACTTCTCAGCATTTCAGTAGAAACAAAGCAAGTCTCCCAGACAAGATCTGTCACGTTTCCAAAAGCAAAGAACTCCCTTATTCTGTCCTGTGCCCTAAACTGCAACTGGAATTCATCCTCTTCCCTAAATAGCTAAGATTCAAGCTAAATAAAGGAATCACAGTTTGTTTTCAGCTGGAATATGTTAGCTAAAGGACATACTGTAAATTACAGTACAATCATGCCACACCATTTGTGACTGTGTAGCTGGTAACTCGGCAGCCAGCTCACAAATGCAGCTGAGAACTCTTTATGAAATAGGAAAAGGAAAGCGACAGTTATTAAAAATGAGCAGTCACTAAAGATTCGGGACTTACCCTGAGTCATCCCTGGCTCCCTCGTCTCTTGCTGATGTTTTCATCATTACAGCAAACTTTAAGACACTGTCTCTTTCACAGTGGCTTTAGAGTTCCTTGGTAAAGCAAGCAATTCCTTTCCATCGCTGAGCAGAACCTCCACATCCTTAGTTTTTGTGCTGAAGATGATATTTCAAGGAGCGGCAGGGGGAGGATGTTTAAAACCAGCTTCAGGCTCGGTAGTATCAGAGGGCAGAGGACTAACAAACACACAAATGAAAGCAAACTACCAAGAAGATCTCATTTTAGCCTCTCTTATTTCTACTTCCTGTATTTATATGAACGGGGGATTTCAGGAAGAGGCAGTCTTTGGTGGTCAGGAGTGTGTGTGTGTGTGTGCGTGTGTATTTTATAAAGCCATATTTAGTAGTGAAGGCAGGTTAACCTTATTAGACAGAAGGGCCTGAGATTGCTTATTTGTTTCTCTAACTTCAGGAAGTTTCGGGGAAATTGTTTTACAGACTACAGGTATATAAGGAGGCAACAGAGCATGGTGAACTTTGTAAAGGATTTTATAAGGCAGCAAAGCAGTAAGTCTCTGTCTGCAAATTCCTAAAGCATGTGTATTTCTATTGCTTGAGTAACTGGAACCAGATGGAGCTTGGAAACCTTTATATTTACACAGGACCTGAGAAAATGAAATGTCTAACACTGGCAGAGGAGTGCTTTGCAAAATATTCCCAGTTAAAGCAAAAGTGAATGATAAGGCTGTAAGACTGCTAGTAAATGAACAGCTATCTATGCTGTGACATTCCAGTCACTCTCGGAGCACATTTGACCTGCAGTTACTTAAGTGATCAAGTAGTGTTTGCTGTACTGGAAACCCAACTGAATACAGACCAGCTGTGGAGGCTGAGGACCGACAGATCTACTATCAGGCAGGGCTGGTGGCACTCCTATTTGGCAGCCCTATCATTCCAGAAATATTTGATATTAGCAGAATACATAATGGAAAAAATAAGGCAGAAGTATGAAGCAGAGGCAGAGAAAAGCAATTGTGTGGAACAGAGAGGGAAACAGAGGCAACTTTTTGCCCCTTTTATCTTTAGAAGGGATTTCCCAGCTGTCTAAGAGTACGTAGTCTGTGCCATACAGCCCACAGCAGAAATGCAAATACCAGGAGCTGCCAGTGAACTGACATGAGGGAAACAAGATCTCCATATAGAACATGGAACCAGTTCTGCTGGCACTAACCTACAGAGATTCAGGGGAACCTTTATGATGGCCAGATCACACCTTCTGTGCAACACAAGACAAGCTTTTCTCTGGGATTTTTGATCAAGCCTGTAACTTCTGTTGACATTAGAAAATTTATTTTCTAGAGTTTGGAAGGATTTCTCTTGGAAAGCCAAAAAGCCTGACTGAAAGGCTGCATGATGGGAAATTTACCACCCTTCTACGTAAGGTATCTTAGTAGTTAACTGTTGATATTTAAATCCACATATGGTACTTTGCCTTGACTTGTCTAGTTTTAAATTTTCACCTACCGTATCTCAAAATGCTCTTTTCTGCCAAATTAAGGAGCTGCTTGCTCCAAGTCTTGTAGTTATTTTCAGCCAATGACAAACTCATCCATTGAGCCCTCTTAAACAAACTGGTCATCTAAGAGTCACTCACCTACCCCTCAACTGCAGGGTTGTCAGAAATTAGTTCTGAATCCTATTGATTCTGTGCACAGAGGTCCAAGAAAAAAGCGTGCTCTGGATTTGTTCACCAGCTCAGTACCTTTGAAATGTACCTTGGGTATTGGCTCTTATGCTCCTAGATGCATCACACAAATTCAACTCTACCCCAGGTTTCCATTTCCCTCCAAAGCAATTCAGCAGGGACCAGGCCCACTCAGAATTTACCACTGCTTTGCTGGCAAATAAGTTTGCTGAGACGAAAATCTGGAAAGGCGTGCTGCTCTGCATGGACCTGCCCGGATGGGGGAATCTGTGTGCAGAAAGCATTAGGCGTTTCCAAAGATGTTGTTAGGGAAGAAGACACAAAAGGACTTAGAAATAAAAATACCCAGCGAAAAAATGAGGAATATAAAAAATCAGTAGTGTGCTGCTATGCCAGTTTAACATGATTGGCGAGAAGCTGTGTATTTTATTTTTTGTGAGATCTTTCACACTATTTGTAAGCTACAGAATGTAGTTTCAGAAATCTGAAGTTTTGAAGTTAGTTTCTTTAAAGATACTGACCAAACTTAATGAAAATACCCTCATTTATAGTTAGTTTTTCTGTAGCACAGTTCAGTGTTTTTTAAATTATTTAAAATGAAGTCAACATAATACAATTTGTCCAAGCTTTGCTGGGTATTTTTTTAAGCCAGAATTTGGCAGGTTTGGAATGTGACACCATGTTCTAGTAACAGGCTTTGTAAATAAACAACTATACAAACCCTAAATGTCAAAATACTATCCAGTCACTGCAAAATGCCACTTCTTGATAGATCTTGTCTTTGCTAGGACTTACCTTTTCTATATTAAGCTACACCATGCTGTAGTCCCTATTTGTGTTTTTATACAGCTGAGTTGGAAAGATTTAAAATGGCTTATGGAGGAAGTGCGTAAGTACAATGAGCACTTTGGCTGTAATAGTGCTTTCAGCATATGCACAGATTATATGACAGTTCTGCTTTCCATACAGTAGGAAGCAGCTGCATCAATAATATGGCATATGATAAGGGCCTGTAGGAATTGTCATGCCTATTGTGTCACTAATCTTTAGATTATGTGCTTTTTATAGAGCCTATTACATAACAGATCATGATGGGTCATCATGTCAAACCGATGGGGATTAAAAGAAGGGGTACTTCCCACATTTTAAAAGTTACTTCTCTGTGTAAGAAGGAATCTTCTCCCTTTCCCAGCTTAGAAAAACTTAGCCTAGCATACACCAAGGAATGAGCCCTTATGCAAAAGGTCAAAGAATGCAGGATATCCCTTTTCTCCACTTCACTAAGACTCTTTGTAGATGCACAAATGCCACAGTGGCTAACGACAGCTTTATACAGCAACGGGGATTTCAAAAGCATGCATTGTGGTTAATAAGGTCAATGTTTGTTTGAAGTTGCATGTCCTAGTCACTAACTGTCTAGGAGTATTCATGACAATGAAACTGTTAACACACCAACACATTAGATGAAGTTAACTCTTAGTTTCTCTTTTCCCCAAGAACTGCATTTAAAAGCTTCTCGTAAGCCCTGAACAGATTGTACCAAAGACAATGTACCAGAAACCATCACATCCCTGAGATGGACTGCAGGGGTGTTGAAAGCAGGCAATCAAGGGTAAGAAGGATTATTCCCTCTCTTCACAGTATCTGCAGGGCCCAGGTAAGCCTTCCAAGGAAAGGAAGGTAGTGCTGTGCAGCTTTTGGACCTTGCTTCCATCTCGTCTCGTCTAGTCAGTATCCAGTACACAGTGTGAGCCTGCTGAATGCCACTATACCATGGGACAAAGCAGCCAAAATGCTCTTGATTGAGGTGTTTCTGAGACTCCCACCATTGCTTCTGGATCAGTGCTTCAGTACAGCAAACTGTTTCCTCAGGAAATCACATATTTCTAGTCCCAAAAGAGCAAATTGTGCATTTCGGTATTGGTGCAAATCAGATGCGTACATTTAACTCACCTCAAATAATGGCTTGATCCAGGTGATACTTCCTGGAATAGATGACAATGTGGGCCTTCTCTTATTCTGTTGAGCAGGTTCCAGAGTTCACGAAGAAAGTGCAGTCACATATCCTAACTGGGTCCTGAAATTTTAGATTTTCAACAATAAATATGAGAATATTTTACATGCTATCATCTGAGGAAAAAAAAAACCCAAACCAAACAAAAACCACCCAGCAAACACTCTAGTTGTTTAAATAATTTATTGATAGTGTATATATTTTTATATAGTGCATTATAATACTGACTGCTATAATCTTTTATAAATGCTGAATTAACTATTTTTTAAAATTTTCACAACAAAAATAATCAAATATCATGCCAACATTTTGTAACAAATTATCACATTAAATCCCTTGGGATTTCATGACACATTTATCTGTACAAAGGACCCCATATCACAGAGCATTCACAGTGCATAAGGTCACAGTCATTGAAAAAATAAATAACATGATAGATTTCTGTTATTTACAGTTTACAAACCCATCCCTTTCTGTTTTCAAAGTAAGCAGTTCTAGAAACTTTTAGTAATATTTAAAGAGGTATTGCACCTCCTAAGGGTGCACTGCAAATTCCTGCAAGTACGAAACACAGGGAATTTTAAAAGGATAAGAAGTTATTTCAGCGATCATAAATGATTTTGAGTACTTTCTTGCAATGGAAGAGACAGTGCGGGGAACCAAATTCTACTCTCAGTTCAACTGATATGAATTTGTGCCAACTACAAGGACATTGATGATCACTGGCACCACTCCCAAGAACATGAAGGCAAGAATTTGGTCACAACTTTGCTGCAGTTTCAGCCATTTGAAATACAAATGCTGCTGGGGAAGCAGATTTACAAGTGTTCTTTGAACACAACTGTATATGAATGAAGGCCATGATCTTGCTGTAAAAACCCTCTGAAATGAAGCATCTCAGTTGGTGTTAGTCCTTCTAGAGATTATACCTCTGATTTTGATATATTTCAATACCTTTAGACTTTTGTCACAATTCCATATTGCTGTAAATCAACCTCTAGATTTGTTTTTCAAGTTTACTAAGATCATTTCGTTCATGGCAGTGATCGCTTAAATTCTTTGTTCAAGTAAAAAGGAAAAATAAATGGAATTAAATTCAAACTGGTAATTCTTGTAAGAAAATATCCAAATGGCATTGGTTTCCCATAGTCATTAATTTTTTTCAGACAGTGCACTGTATTTCAGAAGTATGGTAGCAAGCAGAACAACATGATGTATAAATCACCACAATCACTACACATCTCAGCCTGTGGAGAAGGACCTCACATTTCAGGATGGATATATAGGATTTCACAGCTTTCTCTTGGGAGAAAATACTAGCATCCCACACAGGGAGAAATGTGAGAAAACTGTACGTTCAAGTTATTCAAAAGGAGGTTCTTAAACATGTACAAGGTAGGTCAGAAACTGGAATGCACATGTCAGTTGAACAACATTTTTCTCTTCAGCAGAACATTTATCACTTGCATACAGACTTTTCAAAGAGTTCAAGGGAATAATAAAGAGTTTGGTACAGAACTGCTGGAACTAAATGCTGTCATTTACCATGCTGTCATCATATAAATCTCACCACCCAGCAAAATAGAAACTCTGGAGTTCAGACTCAAAGAAATAGAAAGCAAATTGTGCAGTAAATGCATGACCTGCAGAGATTTTCTTCTGAGTGTTTAAATGCAAATAACTGAGAGATATGAGGTTTGCAATGACAGAACATTATGCTCAAAGGTGATTCATTTTAATTAGGAAGATTCTTTGGTTTCACCTGGCTATCAGTGTTATTTTAGTGTCTGTTTCATATTATGTTAGGGCTGATCCTTCCTTGGCATGAATAATCAGACAGTATTTACACAGCTTAAAGCATTCTATCAAATCTATGTAACTGTAGGATGCAAATAAATGGTGTTATAATTGCAAGAAATCCAAGAAAGGAACACAGCAAAACTCATGAGGGATTTGTGCAACTAAAGCAAACACGTAATAGAAACAAGTGTGTGTAATTAAAGCACAGACACAAAGGAAATAAAAGACTAAGCTCTTCTCTATAACTGCTAAGGTGAAGACCTTTTCCACTTGTTTACACATTGACAGAATGTTTACAAATATACTCTTCAACCATAAATTAATTATATGTTTGTTACAGCTGCAGCAAGCATATAAAAATAAAATAAACTTGGCACACCAATGACTGAGCCAGAGAAAGATGGCTGACTATGATGTACCTGTTGGGAAGACTAAAGGTGTTCTTCCAGGCTAGACATCAGCCCAGAGAGCAGCCCTCAGATAATGAAATAGTCATTAATATAACCATAACTGTAGCTTTTTAGATTTAGACATGTAGATCCTGAGACTGAAATCTTTACTCAGGCTATACTTCATAAAGCAGTACATTTGTTATGGGAAATGCATGCAATCGAACACTGCTGAACTGAACAGAAACACTCCCACTTGCTCACTACAGACAGGATTGCACCCTTGTGGGTCTATGTGGGACTGGGCTACTCCAGTAGAACTGCAGCAAAAGAGAGCTGCTAAAAACTCTCCTTGGTTAGCTGTAATTCAGTTTTGATCCTGCTCCTACACCTAGTCAGGTGCACAGTTTTGAAGTGTGAGACAAGGAACCAGCTCTCTTATTGACAAGAGTGGAAATCCAAAGTGGTATCAGCAAAGCAGAAGTCCACAGATTCTTTGAATTTAAGAAACAAATAAAATCTTTAGACTAGAAAACTAAGAAATATTTAAAGATTTAAATATGACGGAACACCCAGAAACCCATGCTTCACTGTCATCTTAGGGCACAATCCAGCAAGGCACTTAAATATATGTTTAGCTTTAAGCATGGAATCAATCCTATTGAAGTTAAGCTTTGCTGGATATGGGATATCTTTTTCTGAGTTGTATTACTTTTCAGTGTTAGTATGCTGGCAATTTCCAGATCACAGTGACAGTTTTCCCTCTCACATCCACCACCAGCTTTCTATTCCCTCTTGAGCTGAACATTAACTTACACAACATTGTGACATACATTACAAACTCAGCCAGCTAACTTTTGCAATGGTTAGCACAACAAAATGGCTACCAAATTTCACAGACACTATGTGAACAGCTGCATCACAGAACTGTACTAATTGCAGAGAGCCAAGTACAAATCACTCCTTTTCTTGACTGGAAGATGGCAAAATTTGTAGCGGTTTTTCTTGAGCAAATTTTTTCTTGTATAGATGTGAAAGGCACTAGTCCACTATTACTCGGCAACAGCCTCCTGAACTGCTGGGTTTACTGGCATACGATTTGTCAATCAGCTCTTTCTTGGGCCATGTCGTTTATCTGTGTGGGTTGGTCTATAACTGCCATCTTTATTTATTTTAGCATATGGATAATGACTACACAGGGACTCTTTAAACTACTTCATATGATTATGTATCATCAAGGCCTTTATACAACATCTAATAATTCTTTGGCAAACAATACATCCCTGGTCATGCAGTGGTGTCAGAGGAAAATCCAACTAATATTAATTATAACATCGCATGATACCTGTCTTATAGCAGAAGATGCATATGAGACCACCTCATGAAACGCAGCATTTGAACTCAATATAAATTGTCTTGAAGTGGGTCTATGTTTTAGGGAGGGCTACGAATGGTGGGAACAGCCATGTGATTTAAGGTCAGTATTACCTTCTGAGGCTGTTTCTTGTTACAACAGAATACACTGGTTTTCTAAAGCAGGTGATACTCAGCTTAAGCAGAACATTTCTAAATGTTGTCTAAAAGATTCATGGCATTAGCAAACACAATTTCATGGACATTTGGGGACCAGCTCCTCCTGAACAAGCTGGTGCCCATAGTCTTCTAAAGTTGCCTGGCTCAGAAACAGGAAGGTACAGTACAGTTTTCTAGGTCTGGCACTGTAAACAACAATGCCATCATTACTGTAAATTCAGCTGATCATTAGGCATTCAAAACTAAATTTTGGGACTACCCTTCTGTTGTGTAAAGACATCTGAGCTGCCACTACTGTGCAGAGAGGAGCAAATGTTTGCTTGGAGATAGCTAGCTCTCCAAGCCCACTCAACAGCAGAACATGGAAAAAAAGCATTTACTCAGCCTCTCTGCTCCTTTCAGCTTCATATCTAAACCATCATCAGATTTTTCAGCAGGCAACTGTCCTCCTGAAAGATAGCAGGGAAGAGAATAAGAATAGAGAAGAATGCACTGGCACAGCAGTATGCTGCACCTTCACAGCCTTTCTACAAAGGAAGACTCAAAGGTGAACATGAACTCCATCTCCTCAGCTTTACACTGCAGCAAATATATGTCTTGAATGCCTGGAAATGGGGTCACTTTCATACTTGAGATCAAATGTGTTTACTGTCATGCTTGCCTATTTGAGAAAGCATTTTAGTAATGCTATATTTGTTGTCACCCTTAAGACTGACTAGTTTAACTACATAACTACTTAACTAAGGTGAAAACCCCTAAATGGATACTAATACTGATCTTTGTGACAAAGTGTAAAGCAAATAAATATGTTGCTTTTTTTCCTTTAGGATTACATTGAAAGGATCCAATTCATACAAAAAAAAAAAAAAAAAAAAAAATCAACAGCAGAATACACTCTTTAATTTGTACCAAAATAATTTTAAAATAGCCTTAATTGTAAACACATTGCCTGGTTTAAACAGGCAATGTTAAACATAATTATTTCTTATACATGTCAAAATAAGGAACTTTGAGAAAGTGCTTATTTGCTAAGATTTTATAGTATGTTCTCATTGACCCAATAATGGGATTTTATACATAATCTTAAGTGGAAAATATTAATGTATTTAAAAATGCATCAACTGTTAGTTGATATATTTGTTTTGGTTTATAAACATTAGAAAATTAAAAATCTATGTATAAAGTTAACTGTGCTTCTTTAGAAACTTTATGTGATAATTCACATACAGCTTTAAAATATTTTTAAAGTTCAGTAGCAATTTAAAATATGCTGTCTCAGTGATTTGCAATCATATGACTGCTACAATGGGGAATGTCACCCATCATTTTCAATACTCTGGGACATATCTTGCTGTCAATTATATCCAGAGTCATTCTTTAGATCAGATTTATGCTGGTGGCAAGGATATCTAAACCTGGCTTCTACTGGGGGTTAAAAAGAATATCATGCTTTAAAACTTGCATGCAATCAAAACAAAGGCCATATTCTCTTGATAGACTTGCTTTTGTGTAGGAGTTTCTCATCTGCACTGTGCGGTGTCAGATGCTCATCTTCATTAAGCTTCTGGGTGTAAGCGTAAAATGGAGAAGAATGCACCAGCTTCTTGACTGATGAAATAAGCTTCTTCCACCAATCAAATTAAATCATAATCAGGGTGGGTTTTTTCTGACAGAAAGTCCGTGTTATGTTCAGATATTACACTCAGCTGATAACAATCACTGATAGTTACTGAGCACCCAGTTATATTATATTTGTTTAGTTTCTTCTAAATTTACACAATGGGCTTACAAGGGCCAATGCAAAGTTCTTCTTGTGGTGTAATATTCCACAAATGTTAATTTACATTTATATATACAGCATTCCTCATTAATGGTGAAACATATTTTTCAAGTATAAATTTCTGCATGTAATGCTGTTCTTCAGTATGCAGATATTCTTTTAGTGTGCATCATCACAAGTGATACAACATAGAACCATTTCCTCTTCTTTCTCTGCCACGTTTTCATGTTCACTGAAAAGACTGATAAATATTCAACACTGCCATCCAAAACTGTCAGTGCAGTTTCTCTACAAGCAGAGCACCTGAAGGGGGAAATGATGTCCTCAACAGTGCATGCCATGATATGTGCCTCAGACTTTCCAGTCCTGTAGTTGAGATATTTTAACTGAGCCAAGAAAAGTTCTAAATTTGCCTCTTACCCTTCCATGGAAAGTAAATGTCAAAACCAAAAGAACTAAAGTTTTTTTTTTCTCCTGTCTTCCTGCTAAACATGGTGCTTGATTGTCCGCAAAAGGAGAATGAAAACCACAACAGAATGTCCCAGGAATGGATCATCTTAGAGTTCTGCATAAGATCCACACAGCTTTATGACTGAGCAGCAATATCCAAAGAGAAGGAAAATGCTTTGGTTGCCTTGAGCTAGCATGTTAGAAGAAAGGTATGCTTTCCTTCCACACAGGTAAAAGTGCTTGATAGCTGATAAAGCAGGAACGACACTCAAATTACTGATGGAAAAAAGGTAGAAAGGTGAAATGCCTCCTGTCATTTACAGCACATATAATCAGAACTTCAGTCTGTCTCCTTGTTGTAGTTTAAAGTTCTTCTCGGCACATAGGTAAGTTGACAAAGGTGAAGACATTAAACTCTATCAATATAGAGAAACAAAGGAAAACAGCATAAAGAAACAACACGTAGATGCCCAATTTCCTGTCAAGTTTCCATTTATTTATATGGATTCCAAGCACCTGCAAGCAAACAAAGTATTAGTTACTAAAGCCCAAAAGGAGACTTTCAAATCAACCATTACAAGCTAAAAAATAGATTCTTTTGATTTGGATAAAAATATATTCTCAGTATTTTATAGAACAAAAAGACAACACACGTTTTTCTGATCAAGAAAAGGAATGTAAAAACCCAAACTGAGAACTTGAACTGCGGTCTGACTCTCAGTTGTCTTAAATACTTTTACAAAATATTAAGTGAACACACTTTAAGGCCCTTCATACGTTCTTTGTGTAACTGAGAAATAGTCCCTAAGTGCTCAGTTTCAGTCTGTGGTGCATTTTCAGCACACAGGGCACATTCCGGTCAGGCAGCCCTTTCACTGATTCAGTATGAACTACAAGAATGCACCGAGCTACATGAATGCCTCTCCCTGCAGTGTTCCCCTGCAGATCTTTTATGTCCCAGCAGTACACCAGCACCTAATGTTCATTCTCTCAAGAGCTTCAGAAGAGGTGCTTTCTTTGATGTCTTGCTGAGGTCTAGAACTAAGGGGAGTTACACGTTACAAGTAGCAAAGCAATGAAGTCCTCACGAAGTCATCTATTTTCAAGGGTGTTAAGTGCCTCTGAATTATCATTTGTTTTGCTCAAAACTTTCCACTGAGTTTTGCTGGGAGGGTCTGTGCGAATCAGGGTATCCAGCAGAACAAATGAGACAATAATAGATGCTTCAAACTCAGGTGATATGATTTCTACTATGAAAAGACTCTTTAGAGAAAAGCATGAACAGCTAGCACAGCAACACATCTGCGTAATCATCCCATTTTTTCCCAAGGTGCTGATTACCAATATGCATGCAGCATCAGCAGATACAAACGTCTACAGAACACCTTTGTTATTTCACAGGCACTGTACAGTATAGCAGAACTGAGGATAAGAAAAGAACAGGCCCCCAGAGTTTATATATCAGATGCATTAGGAAGTTAGTGGCAGATTGAACAGACCTCATCATTCTATCACCTAAGTTGTGCACAGATGACGTGGAGTTTTGTAAGACCTAGTCATGCAACAGCGTGAAATCTCCAGTGATGATCCCCAACTCTACAGAACCTCCACAGGCAATCAGTGAAAGACTAATATTAGTATAAGTGGATATTTTTATACCTTTGGGATTTGATTCTTCCCACAGAAGGTTCCCTGGGAGTCAGCAGGATCAGACCTTAAGTACCAGCAAAATTGACTTTTGAAACAGAATTATTGTTTCACCTTAACAAGTCATGTGTTAACAAAGTAAGTGCTTTATGCTGAGTGACATTTAGCATGCCTATTCTAAAGTCCTACTCTGTGAAGCCCTAAGGTTCACAGTCCTCAAAGACTATTCCTCATTAAGGGTTTTGGCTACAGCATATGATTAGTCCAGTCTGGTTTTGGAAATCAAGAGACAAGGGCAAAGCGTGATGAAGCACACCTGGGTCTTGTCACAGAATCACAGAATCCTAAGGGTTGGAAGGGACCCCAAAAGATCATCTAGTCCAACCCCCCTGCAAGAGCAGGGTAACCTAGAGTACATCACACAGGAACTTGTCCAGGCGGGCCTTGAGTATCTCCAACATAGGAGACTCCACAACCCCCCTGGACAACCTGTTCCAGGGCTCTGTCACTCTCACAGGAAAGAAGTTCCTCCTGATGTTCACACGGAACCTCCTATGCTCCAGTTTACACCCATTGCCCTTGTCGTATCACTGGACATCACTGGAAAGAACCTAGGCTCCATCATCCTGACACTCACCCTTTACATAGTTGTAAACATTGATGAGGTCACCCCTCAGTCTCCTCCAGGCTAAAGAGACCCAGCTCCTTCAGCCTCTCCTCATAAGGGAGATGTTCCACTCCCTTTATCATCTTTGTGGCTCTGTGCTGGACTCTCAAGCAATTCCCTGTCCTTCTTGAATTGAGGGGCCCAGAACTGGACACAATATTCCAGATGTGGCCTCATCAAGGCAGAGTAGAGGGGGAGGAGAACCTCTCTTGACCTACTAACCACAGCCTTTCTAATGCACCCCAGGATGCCATTGGCCTTCTTGGCCACAAGGGCACATTGCTGGCTCATGGTCATCCTCCCATCATATTGTCCCAACATAAAGCAGAGACAGGCTTGAGGTATGCAGCTGGACACAGGAGCACAGAAGTATTATTGGATCCCGCAATTTCAACACTGACACTGAAACCAATGGGACCAACACCACATGTCAGATTTCAGTCCTCACTGAGGACAATGGTACCTCTTCAACTCATGGCATTGCTAGAAGAATGATACTTCACAAGAATCAATGCTTCAGGGATAATAACTATTTTCAGTTTATCATTCTATAACATGTAAATACCTAAGAAGTATTTTGCAATTGAAATATTGGAGACAGTCAAATACTTACAGTAAGTGCCACTGATCCTAGCAAAAGGGCAACTGAATAGACCAGTCCTTTGCTGTTTATCTTAACCTGTAGGAAATAGAACAGACATTTGAAATGCTCAGCATATAACTGTGCTTTGGATATCAGAAATCAATGTATAGATTTATGATCCACCTTCTGTTTTGAATAGTGACTTAGACATTTTAAACTATGCAAATCCGTAACAGATTTATCATCATGAAGAATGGGAAGATTAAGGAATCTAAACCAATGTATAAGTAATCCCACCTCCATTAAAAAGAAAAAAAAAATCAGCACTTGTAAAAGATTTTATGTTAAAAGATCATTAGGAGAGAGATATATGCTGTTATTTTCATCTTACAGACAAAAATACTATAAGGTACAGGGAGACAGGAGCGCTTAAAGCTGTGTAGTGAAAAAATGACAGAGCATGAACAGATATCCATGGTACTATTTTTCTGCTATATAGTATAAAGTACTCCAGTTGACAAACTGGGAATTAACTGCAGCTTGTTGAAGGAGAATTGCTTCCTCAACTCCTGGGTCCTCTGCAAAGAACGACACCTTATTTAGGAGCCAATAACATGCTCAGCAGGTGGTTGTTTGGCTGTAAGGGTTTTTTAAATTTTATTTGCATGCTTTCTTTTTTAGGACTTTTTTTTTAAGACATAAAAAGAACAAAATTAAAGATTTGCCAAGTATACATACAGTTGATCCACAATCAATTGCCATGGTCTGCAAACCCCACGGAACGCCAAGTCCCACCAGAATATCAAAGACATTGCTCCCTACTGTGTTGGATACTGCCATGTCACCAAGGCCTGCAGAGAAGAAAAACAACTCTTTGGTAAAAACAAAGCATGGGACTGTTGCTCTGTGTAGTAGAGGAAACTAAAGGGGAATTATTTGCATTGATCCAAGCCCCCTTGGACTGGCCAGAGTATCTGGGGTAGGGAGACAATTTCTGAAAGAAGTATGCAAAAACTGCTCACTCTAACTATATCCTCCTTGTGTTTTGGATACCACACACAAGTGAACCTGAGTTTAAAGCCAATTGAAAGAACAAGTCTTCTTCTAGGTAGCCTGCAACCACAGGGTACCTGGAGATTATGTACTTGATTTAGTATGTGGATACGTGGCCTTTATCACATGTGAATGATGCAAGGTGATCCTGAAAAGAACCAATCAGATGGTAGTTAAAGACATTAAGCACTTCTATGGGGGGAAAAAAATAAATTAGTGAACAGTGGTCAAGTCCAGAGGCATTACTCAAAATTTACTCCCAATATTCATCACTGGCTGCCATCTCATTCTGCACCAGCATCAATGGATGTGAGGAGGACAGAATTCTTCTCTGCCCTTGTTAATTTCCCTTAAGCACAGAGTGGAGACAGACATTATCACAGCAAGTACCGTATCCTCCTACAGGAAGCTGCTGACAGGAAGGTTATGATTTAGATCCGTATTATGATGTGTTCATCTCTAGTTTTGAGATATTTGCGATTTGTCAGCAAACATCTCTCTTGACCACAAGTACTGCAAAGTCCCTGTATTGTGTTAAAGAGAACATGGCTCCGTTTAGCCAAGGCAGTGCTTACCTTCACTTTCTGAGAAAAGAATCCCTACACTAGTTTTCCCTAATACTACAGAACAACTAATCTAAAGAAGCAGTCTGTTCATTTAAAAATGTAACATTTTTCCTTCTGTTTCTGTAAAAATATGTTCACTTTAATACTACGTATGGAAAACTAATTTAGTAGGAAAGCGGTTCCATAAGAATACTTCTTTGTACTACTTTTTTGTGAGATTTTAACCTGGAAAATGAAGTATTTAAAACACAGAATTCTTTTCAAATCAGGCAACGTTTAACAGCACTACTCCTATCTCAAACTACAAAGGTGTGGCTTTGGGTACTCAAGCTGTCACTTCAGAACCTTTCTTGTCTGCCAATGCTGTGTGCTGGAAATCTCATTATCTGGGGAAAAAAAATAGACTATGGAAACTGAAATGGTGGAAAAGAATATAGTTAGGGCCTTTCCTTATTCTACTGCGGTACAGGAGATCACACTGTCAGGTTTAATGTTTTTCTCAAGTAAAAAAGGATCTGCAAATAACCTTAATCAAAACTTAAGGATGCATGAGGAAACTTTCAACAATTTCAATTGCAAAGCTGATGAGGACATAGCTGACATGTAGCTAAAACCCTTTTCAACTACTCGTATATTCCAATGGGAAAGAGGCCTGCAAATCAATGAGAAGCATGTCTGAAGTAACATCACTTCTGCCAGATCCTCTTAAACCAATTCACTTCCCTGGGTTTGAGAAGTCTTCTAGAAAGTTTTACAGTCAAGTGCAAGTCAGCATGCATTCTTCAATGCTGTTTTTAATAGCTGATATGCCTGTTTTGTCTACTGTTTTTATCTTTTTACCCTGACTGATACATACCATGCATGGGATATCTGAGTTTTGAATGACCTTCTAGAATGCTAGGGTGCACCTAGTCCCAGTAAGCAAAGGATAACAGGACAGGGATTATTATTTGGTCCACGTTAAAGGCCAAAACACTTTGCTAATTATCAAGGCCCTGAAACAGTAAAAATAAAAAAATAATAAAATAGCATTGAGAAATTGTGTGTACAGAGGAAGCAAATCACAGAGCACGCATGTAAGATTACAGTTATGCTACAACGGACAGTACCTTGTCTTGCTACTATTAAGCTGGCCATACAGTCTGGGACGCTTGTTCCTGCAGCTAGGAAAGTAATGCCCATGATCACATCTGGTATCCCAAGGGTGTATCCAATCACAGTCACCTGAACAGTAAGGAAAATAGATTAACCTATTGTATTTGGACAGTATCCTCATTCCAATACAGTTGTGGCATACTTTTAACTTTGACTTCTGGTGTGGACCCTAACAGGATTAGACTCAGGATACTTATCCACTTCTGCAAAATAAGTAATTATGGAATAACCAGGAGAAGTACACTGAAAAGGAAAACTATGTTGGGTCATATTATTCAACATTTTATGAGCAAACAAAAAAGCTCCATTTTGTGTACTTCTAATGGGACATACTGATCTTATAAGGAGGTTCTATTTTCTCAAAGGGACTTCAACCAATTTATCTTGTGATACAGGGGCAGGGATATAAAGAACTTATTTTATCCCAAAACACAAAGAAGGAACCAGCTTCTTGCATGACTTCTGATACAATCCCAAAGTGAGGAAGTCGGGTTATATTGTTCCCTGAGAGTCCAGATGCAGCTTTAAAAGAGCTTAAGGAATAGCTGAAGCTTGTAGCAGAGTTCTTGGAAACGACAGGGAATTGTATTTAGCTGGAACATCTGAAGAAGGCTGAAAAAGCATTAAGAAAAAGGACAAAACAGGCAGCTGAAAAGGAAAGAGCCTTGTGAGAATGAGAAGACTGAATAAGGGACAGCCAGCTGCTTCCCTGCTGAGGCTGCTAAGAGTGGAACTCTTTAAGGCTCTGTTAGTTTGCCATTCTCTTATATGAGGAAAACTGAACCCTTCACCAAAGAAAATGAGTATTTTAGGAATGTTCTCACAAATCTTATTCTCAGTAGCAAGTTGTAACTCAGAAATAGGAGTGGGCACGATTCCCCTGCTGCAAGCGGCAATGGGTATTGAGGTCTGGTTGCTACTTAAAATAAGCTGTGCTGCAACCTTCATGAGCATCTCTCTCATTTGTGAAGGGGACCTCTAAACTGGAGCCAAGATAAAGAGCACGGCCCTGCAAAAATATATGGTATGAAACAAATGTGTGGCTTTGGCACAATTATGCCAGGCAGAACAAGGGCTGGCATATGACTTTCTCTAACAGTCTATGTTAAGAGAAAAGGATTAATTTACAATGCAAAACTTACATAGAAGGTTGCAAAAAGTATATTGAAAACACAGTCTTCCATGAGAGGAAACGAATATAAAGCAGTCTGCAAATGCCTGATGAAGGTAGAGATGTTCTCCACCCAAAAATGATTCTTCAGGTAAGAAGCTCAGGAACAAAAATTCTTCCATATGCATGACTAGAAGAGTATGTGTGAATGTGTGTGTGTCTATATACGTATATATATATATGACTATGGGTGTATGTATAGGAGACTGTATTTTCTGATATGAAACCAGAGGAAGGTTTCTTCACTATATTTTCATTTAAAAGGAAAATGGGCATATAAATTCTTCAGCAACACATCTGACCAATCTTCCAGTTGTATGTATCTACAACTTTTTTGGTTTCCATCTTTTAGTGTAGAAAATGGTAACTTCCTATACTTCAAAAGTGTATCTATTTTTTTCCATCACAGAAACTATTTGATGAGCTTTCCTATTCATGCCTCTTCTCTGAATGAAAATAGAAATCTGATAAACTGAAAGAGGGTAAGGTAAACAAAAACCCCCAAACCAAACTTACTCAGATCTTTGAGTAAGTGTGCTCCTGAACTGACAACAATTTACAGATCTACACCTGATACACAGCCAAATTTCTAAAGGAGTCTCAAGCTACTGAGAGTTAAATGTTTTCATTTAAACTTCCTTTTACTAGTAGGATGTGGATATCCACATTCTCTTGAAAATCATGCTGGCACCTTTTTGTACTGTAATGGGCCAATTACTTGTGCAGAACAGAGCAGCAGAAAGCTAGAATTATAGTAAGTACAGTATGATCTGAAGACACCATACTACAATTACATGCCTTTCTTTTAAAATAAATACACAAAAAAATCTATAACCTATTTCACGATGCACATTTCACTCAGTATGGGAAGTCCTGCTGTATGCACTTACCATCCACACCATGAAGTATGAGAACACGGCGATCCAGAGAGTAGATAAGACGAACGTCACCATAAAACACCTCTCCCAGCGTGGTTTGCTGCAGTTTGGAATGGTGCAAAAGAGCACGAATATCAACGGCCATGTCACAATCCATTTAACTTTGTTCATTTTTCCATCTGTAGGACAAAGAAAGAACCAGTTTGGCTTTCCCATCATTATCTCATACCCAGTTACACTTCTCTGAACACAGCAGATGATCCCAGAAGGATGTTTACAACTGTGCATGTCAGCTCATTTTCCAGTATATTTTTCATCTGTATTTGATCTTGTCACTCTCAGCTCTGCATGCACATCCGGAATCTTACAGGTAAGCCTGCCAAAGTCTATGTAAATGCATGAAAGAATTACAATGATTTAAAAGCATTAAAATATATTTAAAAGCATTGGATGATTTGAAACCCAAAATTAACAGTCAGGTTTGTTGCTCTTTTAAATACCCGTATAACTATTAGCTCAACAACAACAACCCAACAAAACCCCCACAACAAAAATAAACCAAAACTTAACTCCCTCCCCCACCAAAGACAACAAAACCCCCCACCTCCCTCACCTTTTAAAAAGGAAGATGGAAATCATATCATGAAAATAAGCTGTATCTTCTGTGCAGCAACAGAAAACACTTTCACAGAAAACACTAGCATAGACCCAGCCTATGAATACAACAAACTTGTTTTGCATGCCTCACTGTGATCACTTGCGCAGAACTTCAAACTGGTACTTAGGAAATCTATACTTGCTAAGTCTCTCCAATTGCATGTAGCCCCACTTTGAGATGTTCTCTTATTCTTTATGAAAGGAAATGAAAGATATGACTCCCTGTGTAAACCAACTAGTGAGAAATAATCAGAGAACTGTCATTACTGAAGACAAGTACACTACTCGCTTAAAAAAGAAAAAAAAAAAAGTATTGTAAATGTGCAGATAAATCTCAATACATAAAAGAGAATGATTTTATAATTGGGCCATAAATAAACAGTGCACTCACATTTATATGTTTCATCAGGTATCCTGCAAGTAGGATAACAAATTTATCAGGCTAAACCAGAGTATCACAGCCAACAGCATGGTGGGTTTTTTGGAGGTTTTTTTATATTGTTTAAGAATTATGCTAGTAAGGATTTCCAAAATGTTGATTGCATTGAAGAAAATTATCAGGTACATCTTCCAGTGAAGCTATTTAGCTAAAGGGCAGGTAATTATCAGCGACAGCTCTTACCAGTTTCAACAGCAATTTTCTTTCAGCAGAGATACTGGGATTTAGGACTTGGTTAACAGAAGGTTTTGTCAGTGAATTTAATTCGATTGAAATCTGTCCTCTGGACCAGTGTGCACCAGATGCAATGAAATAAAATATTAAACATTTAAAAATTAGTAATACTTCTGTGATTTATGAAGCTCCTTATGAGTCTAATATAAGTTGGTGAGTCTAACTGCAGACTTCGGTATGCTAGTACTAAATTGTCTTGCTTAAGCTAAGTATCAGCTTCTTAACTTGAGATTTCCTTGTGAACTATGAGATGCCATCAACTCACCAGGAAATCTTAGCCTAAGTTTGGCTCTTTATTCCCATTTAGATTGTGGCTGTGGAAATTCTAACACATAAAACTACTGAAGTCTCTTTGGGTTAATTCTAATTCTAGGATTTGACATATCACTGGGGATCTCTTACAGATTTTACAGGGAAGTCCATTTATCCCTCTGGTTACATATACTGCTATACAGATTCTTAAAACAGTTATCTTTTATCTCTTCTGTCCGGAAAATGACATTTCTTAGCTCACATCTCACTCTAGTTCTGTTAACAAGGCTATACATATCCTATGGTAATTTATACACCCTCCTGTTTAATTTGTTACAGTTTGGATCATTAAAAGACTCCTAGCTAGTTAATTTGTACTCTTTGTCTACCCAAGTTGTTAAGCTTGATTCACAGTCAAACAAGTCAGCATGATCTAAGCTAGTAATTTCCTCAGTGTGCAATTCCAAATACATCGTGGGTGCGTGACTGTTTGACAGGAAAAAATTATGAATCTGATTCTGATCTGATGAGGGTGTTATCTGACTTCAGTGCTGCTACAGATGGGAGATTCGATCCCATTTCTCTTTTCCATAACATGAATAAACATGCTGGGGAATATGTCTCTTGTCAGGCATCCTGTCTAGTGCCCTGAATTACTTAAACAAATGTTTAACTGTGAGAATTCACAGTGCCTTGCCACTAGCATTGCTTGCTCATTTCCAGGAAAATCAAAGTATTAGTGGAGGAGGGCTTTCCTTTCCCTTATCTCTGCTCAGTTTGAGTGGATTTTGTCAGATTATAATTCCTGGCTCTACTAGTGGTGATACTTCATACACACTACGTCATGAGTTTGAACTGATTTTTACAACTAGATGGTTTGTGGAGTGACATTTTCATTTGCTACATGGCAGCCTGGCTTGAGACTTCGGGTAACAACTGTAATTTTGGGGTTCGCTGGGTTAACAGAGAAGATGCTTGACCAATGAAACCACCATGAAATTAGCCAATGAACCACCATGGCCAAAACAGCCAGCCTGCTTGATACACTTTACATTGGCTTCTGTTTTGTGTCAGGGTTTGCTAGCTTTTACAAACTAAATTTTAATAAAGCCTTAAGTACATCTGGCCTTAGTTCTGCCTCAGGCCATTTTCTTCAGCTCCCACTTGTGCAGCATTCAGTGCTAAAGAAGCCTACCCTTCTGCTGTACCTTGGTAGTTCTGTAAGAATTTAGTAAGCTTAGCAGCAACCTCAACAAAATGAGGAAATAGATGACTTCACTCATTTCACCTGCCTTAGATGAATGTACAAACAATAGACAGCTTGAGAATTTTATTATTTTTCTTTTTTCTTTTTCTTTTTTTTTTTTTTTGTTTTTTTTATTTTTTTTTTTTTTTTTTTTTTTTTTTTTTTTTTTTT
>NDXB01015931.1:85946-110481 GCA_002631895.1 Agapornis roseicollis
TTTTTTGTCTTTTGAAACTACTTCTTGTGTTGCTGCTGTTTTGGTTTTGACCACCTGTTCTAAAATAACCATTAAAATGATTTACTGACAAATTTATTAAATTGGGATGATGCTTTTAGCTCATGACAAATTATTTTATGATTGTTGCTCAGTTCCCTAGTACATCTGCAAGGAAGAAAATTATCATCCTCATTAAAGCTATTATCCAATAAATAGCTGTTCTGCAAAAAGAAACAGTCCCATTACAAGACGCTAGCTTAGTTGTTTTAATAGCAGTATCAGCCACTCCTGTGAGCCCTGGGTCTGAAAGCTCCTGCAGCAAACCCACATAGCCAAGGAAAGGTGTATTTTATTTGTTGTACACCCCCCCATAAAATAATGAAAGAACACTGCTTTATTACAGAAAGCAATGTGGGTCTATATTCTGTTCACCCTGCTATAAAACAGAAAGATGAGGGGTTTTGCATGAAATTGTTTTACTCTAGAAATGTATTTTTCTGTTTCTCCAGGTATTTGTTAGCCAAGCATGCCAAGCATTTCAGAGAGGTATCATTACAGGAAAGCCCAATTACAATATTTCTGAAAATGAAGCAGCAGCCCTACAACAAAGAACCCTTTGCTAATTTCCAATACATTTCTTGGCTTGTCATCTTTCCAGATGTGATGCTCACAATAATTACTTTCACATACAAATAGTGTCCTGGTGATCAAAGTCAACAACACACAACACCCATGGAAAAGAAACAAATATTTCCTTAAGGCACCAAAGAAAGTACTTTTTACAGGAAAATCAATCACTGTCCTCTTTGCATCATTCACACAGAACTGACAGGAGCTCAGTATGAAACTAAATTTATCTTTTCATTCAGATCAGGAGCATACCCTTGAAGAAAAACTGATTGTCCCCATTTACTGTATTTTGGTTTGCAATTTACTGTATTTCAGTATGCAAAATGGAGCAGCCCTGCTTGTATCACACAAATGAGATTCCCTTGGTATAAAGTTGAATCAGAGGCAGAAACTTAGAAGTGCTCAAAACAATGAGCATTTAGGCCATGGGGCAAAGCTAGTGCTAGTCTAAAACAAATCTTCCAAATGCATGTAGTGTATGCATTACCTACATGTCCTAGTCAGTAAGTGTCATGGTTTAAGTGCAGTCAGTAACCCATGCAGGCCACTTGCTCACTCTCCCACTTTCTCCCCTCCACCCCGCTCCTGAAGGGCCGGGGAGAGAATCGAAAGAATGTAACTGCCATGGGTTGAGATAAGAGCAGCCCAGTAACTAAGGTATAACACAAACCACTGCTGCTACCACCAATAAGAATAATGAAAAGGGAAATAACAAGAGATACAATATCACCTGTTGATACCCAGCCTGACTGAGCAGTGAACTAGCCCTTCCGGGTAACTCTCAGTTACATCCTGGCCATGACATGCTGTGGTATGGAATACCTCTTTGGTCAATTTGGGTCAGGTGTCCTGTCTCTGCTTCCTCCCTGCTTCCCCTCCTCCCTGGCAGAGCATGAGACTCAAAGTCCTTGGTCAGACTAAACGGTTGAGCAACAACTAAAACCATCAGTGTTATCAGCGCTGTTCCCAGGCCAAAAATCGAAAACACAGCTCTGCACCAGCTACTAAGGAGGAGAAAAATGACTGCTACTTCTGAACCCAGGACAGTAAGCTGCATAGAAAACACTTTTTGTGAGTTTAGACAGACTGCAACTACACTGGTCAAGAGTCAAACCTATGTTACTGTAGTTAAATTTGACAGCTTTTCCATTTAGCCTTCCTTTTCCTTCCTGACAATTCCCTAAAGAAAACCTCTCCACACATTAGCTACTTCAGAACATGCCTAAATCTTCTCACATGAAGAAAGCATCTCCTTACATGAAAAAAGTAGTAGCTGACTAATCTAAAAAAACTAATGTTCCTGAAAAGCACAAATCTAATTAGCACACAGGGTTTTCATTACTGTACTGTTATGAATTCATACAAACCTCTAAATTAAGGTAACTTGAAAAATAGCACAGTTTTTCTCTAATTTATGTCTCTCTGCAAAACGAGGACTTCCTGGAGTTTACTATTAATTTCTATTTTTATGGGGCTTTTTACTTTTGCCAATGGTAAACTTTGAAGAAAAATAATGCATATCGAGGCTGGCCTAGGGAGATCACTGCTGCTGCAGGGTTTTTTTGTGCTCCACCTTGTAATTTTTAATTTCCTTTCTTATATTTTCAAATCTCTCACCATTTTTCATTTAAAAACATAACAAACTGCACCAAACCCAAACCAGAACAAATCCACCAAAAAACAAACAAACAAAAAAAAAAAACCCAAAACCAAACCAAACCAAACAGAAAAGCCAACCACAAAAGACCCCAGCCATTTTTCCTCCCCGTGAAAAATGATTTTTTAAATCACCTGTCCCTTTGGTCCCAATTAGGCTCTATATTTACAGAGGTGTATTTATGCCCACATACAATTACCAATATTAATTCAAATTTCACCTTGAAAATGTGTAATGGTAACATACACACCTCCACACTGGGAGCTATGTAATAACCCAGACAGCAAGTAAATTTCTGATAGAAAGGGCTGCTGTTTGTCAGAGTGGAGACTGACTAGAACACTTCATGTATGTATATGAGCCAATCTGAAAGCCTAATTTCTGAGCACGTGCAGTATCCAAAACACAACAGAGGAATACAGATTTTTTTTTTCCCCAAGTATGGGACTCAACATAGAAACAACTGAAATAAGTAGAACAAACAAGATTAGCTTTGAATTTTCCATTAGAACTATTTTCCACTTCCAGTGCTTTTGTTGCAAAATAAAAGAATTATGCAAAAATGGTATCAATTTGCTGTTAGGAAAATTAACATACCAGCTGCCCCTCTACTTCCTAAAAAATACTCACTGACTTCAGCTCTGCAGCTTTCCTTAGGAACTTTGGAGGCAAGAGATTCTCTTATGCTACCACACTAGAGATAGGCAACACAGGGTGTAAAGGGGTATCCAAGAAGAGCCAACCTTTGTCAGCCTTCCAATTGGCAGCTGACATATTAAAATATTTTTATTGTAATTCTCCTGTGGAAACAATTCTTGTTTTCTGTGGAAAACACCGACATTTTGCTTCCCATCCTCACACAAACCAGACTATTTTCCAAACTACTGACACTTTTCTCGGAAGTTCAATTTTCCAGAATGCAAGATCCAAATTCTAGACCATGAGATCCATCCAAAACAACTCAGATTTCTATTTTCAGCTTGAACCTTTACCACACTTTGCATATTTGGATTCATGCCAATAATTTTCTTTTAAAGACACATTTTTAGTACAGCAGGAACTGGTCCAGAAAAAAGAATTTGCTTCACTCTGCAGAAAAAAACTTACCTCTCAGAGTTATTATAGGTTTAGGGCACAACGATATTCAACAAAAACAAAATGTAACTGAACAGAGGTACTCCCCATATATCATTTAACTTGGTTGGATTTTGGCATGGTTTGTTTTGTATGTTTTAACCTTATGGTCTACTTCATCCATTTTTTTTTTAAGGGAGAGCTGGGGTTTTCTAGACTTCCTCAAGTCCCTCTTTGTTCTTTCAGAATGAAGCGATGAATTACTGAATTAAATCCTTGCCCACTTCTCTTCCAGTTTATCCTGTGTATCCTCCTCCAAGGTAGAGCACATTCGCTACTCTTCTGGAGCACCTTTTCAAGTTTAGGCTCCTACAAAAGGAGTCTCGTTCATGAGCTCCAAGAACCCAACATAAAATGAAATGCAGTAAAGAGACAACAAGGGAAGAGGACAACAGTGAAATATGCCCCAGAAGCACACTTATCTTGCGAAATAGAATTCTAATGCACCATTATACAGGCAGTGGCAAGAAGAAAACTCTTGCAAAAAAGCATTTTGGAATACTGCAGTTAGGTCCTGTTCTGAACTACTTTCTTGGATGAACTTCTCCCTTGCAACATCAAAAAAAGTTACGGAAACTAGCTCTCTTCCTAACTCAACCACTCAAGTGATGTTTTGAAACTTCGGCAAAAGTACCATAAAGCAGCCCAAAAAAGTCTGAAGAGCAACTATGAGGAACAAAACTTCACAATAAATCTTACGGCAAATACATAAGAAGCAGGAAGTCTGCTGGGTCCACTAGTGATCAGAATATAAAGGAGCACTGGCAGAAAACAGGGCCATTGCAGAGAAGCTAGAACTCTCTGCATCAGCATTTGCAGAGACAGAAACCGAGGATTCAACAGTTCAAGGCTCTGAACACATGACAGTAAATGGAATTTAAGCATCCAGTAAGAGCTGCACAGAAGTGCTTTTCTGACTTTGGGCTCTAAAAGACTACTGAGCTATGGAAGGGCTTTTACACACCATGGTATTGTCAACATATGCCTGCTCAGTTTCATCCTGTTTTATTCTGATCTCTGGGTTTTGGTTTTTTTTTAAGTTTAAGCTTTGTTTCCAAACAACTGTAGAGTAATTGAATTGTAAAGCATCAAATAAGCCTTTCTCTTGGAAGATAATCATCATAGCCTAAAGGTTAGGTCAAGAAAGAAATTCCTCTTTTAAAGAGTATGTTTCTTCCCACACAGAAACCAAAGGCAAAGGTTGGTTTGTATGATTCTGTATGTAGTTTCCACATAAAACTGTGTTGTCTCTTGTTTCAAGATGGGCCAGAACCACACCCTGGAGGTGAATCTCTCTGGATGGCTGACATATGGGATCTAGGTTGGATGGTGTAGTTTGAGACTGTTTTCATGCAACAATTTTATCCTCTATTTCTGTGTGCTAAAGCCCTACATTTACTTCTGAGAACTGCTGTTGATAGACGATAAAAGAAAATATGAATAAGGAAAACTGACAGATGGCAAATGCTTGCTGGTAATCATTCAGAGATGATGCAGTGCTTTAAACTTCACTTACATTTATTTCTGTTTCGGAAAAAAATTGTTCCTGAAAAAGGGTCTAGAATATACAATTTGGAGGAAAGTCAAACCCCAAAGTAGGTTAAAAAAATAAAAATAAAGGTTACTACAGGACAGCACAAAAAAAGGTCTGGACCAATTCATAGCCATTTCTGTTGCAGCTCTTGAAATACTATAGTGAGTTTTCTACCTTACTCACTGCAAGCAGCTAACTTGGAAAGTCATATTGGAAAGTGAAAGCCTATTCTTCATAGAACTCTGTATAGTACTGAAAGAATAAATGAACTTCTGATCTTTAGAAAATGTATGTGCCTTATTCCTGGCCTGAAAATATACCAAAAGAAGACAGAGGGGATTCTGGGAAAATGTCTGCAACGCTTCTTCCATAAAGCCAGTTTTAAATGTCAGGGGTTTTTTAGGCTACTGATTGTGCCACAGTACTTAAACAACAAGACATGATGCTGGTTCTTTCCATTTTTTCCAAAGTTATTGAAGTGTACTTCTGAAAGTAAAAATAAAAGAATTCTCCCTCAGAATACATGAGTTGACCAACAAGAACCCAACCAGTAGACAATCATCTCTAGACAACAGAGGTAACAAAACCTGAATATAAGTATGAGGATTTTAAACAATCCCATTACCACTTTTATGCAACTTGCTGAGTTCATGTTCCATTCTAGTATGAACTGTATCATCACTGGTTCCAATTTGGACTGTTACACCTCAATTATCCTTCAAACTTCCTCAAAAATGTAGAAAAAAAATGCATTTAAAAAAGGCCAATGGACTAACTAATAACTCCTTCCTATGTCCAAAGCATTTTGCCCATTGTGAATATCACACACTTAGGAAGCTCTACTCTGAAATCTATTTCTTATTCACCAAGAAGCTCCCTGAGTCTTGATCAAACCCAGATAATGTTTGACACATGTTAAGATTTCTGCACTGTCCTGGAATGTAAGAAAAAAAATGTATGATTGCACTGCCCTAATTAAAACTTGAATCCAAAAACTTGTTAAAAATAACTCAGTTTAAAAAAAAAAAAATCTCTGCCAACATGTGCACTGCATTTTTAGGATGGCTTGCACAAGTTTTTGGCTTTTAGAAGATGTTTATTACTGTTACTGTTATTATCATCACCAATATGTTCATGTGCACAGGCATATTGCTGTCTTGCATCCATCTATGTCACCATAAAATAAAAACATTTTTTTCACTATTACATAGATTATCAGGAGCCTATCTAATGTAATGAGCCTATCTTCAGTGAATCAGTTTGTTTCCATTCTTCACCCCCCCCCCATGAAAGTCCATAACTGCTCAATGCAAGCAGCACATTAACACATGAAAACATGACTTTATCTAGTCTTCGAATAGTATGTTTTTATGTTTGTTCAGTCACCAACATCTCTTCTAAAAGGATAGCAACTCAAGCAATAAGATTTCGAAGAAATCTGAATTATATACAACATGGAAAATTATTCCTTCTTTTTCACTGCACTGATATTCATTTATGCCAAGTAATATTTGTGTTAGCAGTAAGTATGACAGACAACTACTGGCAACATGTCTGTAGGGGGGATCTAATCTCTGCTGCCTAATCTCCAAGGCACTTGGAGGAGAGTCAACCTGCAATGTGTTAAGGGCACCAGCAAAATAAGTTTGGTTATATATAGCCCTTCACACCACAGAATATCCAAAAAAATTCAGAAGGTGACTATTATTACCTATTGCTAGTCTAAGAATTCTAAACACTGTCAAAGGTATTAAACACTCTTTCTCTCCCTAAACCTTCCTCTTCATCCAAGAAGCCTCCCCTACAGTCACTAAATCGAGTTATTATATATTTATACACCTAGCCTCTGGTCTAGCAATCTCCAGAAGGTCATTATTAACTGTTGACTTCAAAATTATTAACAGTGCAGTGCTCAGTGGGTTGGTTTGACATGTTTTTTAATATAAACCTGCCTTACCTGCTCTCCCTTTGCCTCTGGCAAGCCAGCACTTCTACTGTTATCGTGCACAATAGCTGAAAACCACTTCCCTAATATTGGCTTTTAGCCATGTAGCTTCCATTTCAGTTTTACTGTCATCAAATCCATCCTTCAGAGAGTTAAATCAATCCCCCTCCTCCTCTCTCCCCGCATACATGGTCTTTTCTTACAACCCAGTGTTCGGCATTTTAATTATCTTCTGCTTCCTTACTATAAACACCTGTAAAGTAAGCCTTACCTGGCAATGAAAAGGGAGATAGATTGTCCTGTTCATTTTCCTCCTCTTGGTTCACCACAGGGATGTTCCCGTTTTCAATATTCTCATGTCTCCTATTCTGAAGTGGTTTGCTTGAGCCATTGGCAGACTGGATTAACCGCTGACGCTGCACAGTGTCAAACACAAAACTGCCATAGTTTGGAAAATAGTGGCTTTGTTAAATCTGGGGTTTGCTGTCTGTTCAGCTTCAGTCATGTGAGCTGTGATGCTTCTCCTTCCAAGCAGCAACAAACAAATCTGTCTGTGGCCTACCTGTCTTGATCAGGCCAGTGTTGACCACCCACTTCAAAATTACTGGTGGAAGTTTTTTAGGCCATGATGGAGAAAGTTGTGATATCCATCCTTCCAACACCATGTTTTAATGAGCATGGTTATTCTGAAACACTTCTCACTCAACAGTCCTCACTCAAACTAGCAATAGCACTATAATCCAGGGTAACACTCAAGATATTCTCGCACTATTAGAGTTGGCTTATGAATGACTCATTACCCAGGACCTCTCCTGCTCAGATCCAACTGTCCTCCCTCCTCAGCCCCATTCATTTAGGTTAATGTATAGGTCTTACTAATAATTCCAAAAGCAACCCTGTAGCCCTTGCCTGAGCATATACTTTCATGAAGCTCTTAAATATCCCTGGAGACTGCTACAGTTCCAATAAACAGTACAACAATTACAGGGACAGGTTTAAATGTCCATATATTTTCCCAATATTACACTGGAGAATGTGAAATGGAAGAGTAATTTCCTACTTTTATTAAAAAATGTATTTTTAGTTTGTCAGATGAAAAAATGCAGGGTTGAAAAGCATTCTCTTTTTCATGACAAATTGTTGTAGCTTCCTAAAAGTGTTCTGAAATGCCTTAAAAAATAAAGTTAGTGCACAACATGCAAAAAAATCTGAATCTGGTATTAACACGCTGTAGTTTATTTAAAAATAGAGAAAACTCATATCTGAACACTTTGCAAAACTTTGGCAGTGAGAACAGACAAGAACATACATCCAAATGGTCTGGTTTAAAGAATGTTTTTTTGCAGATGTTGAACTAGGAAGTATCAGTGCACATATCCATTAAGAAAGAGTGTTTTGCTGACCAGTGAATTGCCTTTAAAGCAGAACTTCTACAGAGCCAACCGCTGCTATATGCCCTTTCTGATCTGCTCTTGACTGTATGCCACCAAACTGACTTCCTAATAAACATTTCACTGGTTTACTCTTAAACTGGACTTTTGTTAGAAATATATTAGTGTTGCTTTCTTTCACTGGGCTATTCACAGTGCTGGGAAGGCTGTGTTAAGACATCCAAATTCTAGAAACTTGCTAAAGCTTGTATTTCCTAAACTGCTGAAATTATTTTATTTATGAGAGTAAAAACCTCTCATATTTGACATTGTAGGGAGCAAAGGATAAATTCCTGCTTTCATAGAAGTCAAGGTTGGAAGGTCAAAAAATTTCACCCCAGTATTTCATACATGCTCAGAACAGTGTCACAGGGCCAGTCCCGTCACTTCAACTGCAGGATATGAAACAAGCAACTACAGTAAAGGTGGTGCCAATACATCAAGTTCGAAATAACTGAAACTGTTTAGGCAAATTCCCCTCATAAAAATATTTTGGTTCATTTTAATTTTGAGCTGAAGACTACAGATAAGACTAAGAAGGTAGGTAAATATCCGATGTGCTCCTGAGGTGCTGCTAATATAAGAGCAATTCTTAAGAGTTTGTTGCTTGTCCATTATTCCTGTCTTAGCCTGACCGCTTTTGTGATGATCAAACCCAGTTGTTCTGCTTCAGATAAACCCCAAATGTGTTCACATACAGACACACACAGGCTGAGATAAGCATCTTCTGGATGGGAAATAAGGAAGTCCCTTCTTGGTGACTGCCTTCCTGTTAAGACAGGCAGCACTGCCAACTAGGAATCCATCTTCAAATCTGCTGTGACACAGATGTTAGAGAAAGACATAACTATAGCACATCCCTAGGGACATGGGAAAATCTGCATTCCAAAACAACTATGAACATGGCTCTTTAGCAACCCCTCTGCTCATAGCAACTAATTCTTTTCTTAAAGAACCTACCTCATTAATGATAAGACGGCTTGCCATCCGCATTCTGGTGCGTGGTCCAAATTTATTTGTAATCATAATCCGCAATCCAGCTTCAGGGAACCGATATTTGGGGGGACTGGAACAGATGATCTCATCCACCATCACAACACTGTTTTTGCCATATTGCTGCATCCCCTTCACTAATGGTCACAATGGACAAAGTTAGTAGTGAATTGATCTTACCATGCTTCCCATCATCCAAAGTAGTTCTGTTTAGACTCAAAGGGAGTAATATTCAGTATCTCTAACACGACCAGACTTGAAACAATGAAAAAAACTCAACTGTCAGAAACAAATGTATTAACTAAGCCTTTGTTAAGATAAAGGAACTTGTACAAAGGCTACAAGTTTTGTTCTACTGTGTTAAGAACACAGAGAAACAAACTTATACTGGGAATCAACACAAGTACAGGTAAGGACTTTCAGAGTTTAAAAACAAGCCAACATTCTCACAACTGAGACAGACTACATAGAGCAAGAAGAGCAAGGCTCAGCAGACAGTAGACATACCCATGTGGTGTTAGAAAGCAGTGTAGGAAATATACATATGACCTTGATAAACATTAATTACTACATGGAAAAAAAACAACCAAAGTTCTTTGATGCTTGATTTCTGTTTGCTTAGCTTCACCCCCACCCACTCCCCTTTTGTGTTAAGTTACTTACATTACGAAGAAGAAGAGAATTTAGGAGGTAGAAGTGCAAGATAAGTATTAGTGCATGGTTCCAGTCAGGAAGCAAAGGAAATCTAAGAAAACATTCAACTCAAAGGAATTAAAATGGACCTATTCTAAACACACAGAAATCTATATTGTTAGTTTTTTGCATTGTTACAGTGTTGAACTATTTTTATTTTTCAGGAAGAAGACTGGATCCATGCATGCAAGTAAATCATACCATGCAATAAAGGCTCTGCTGTCTCAAGCAACTTCTAACATTTGAAGTTGAAAAAGTATATCCTTTCATTATCATTCAACAAGAAAAATCAAGCCTATAAATCACCAGGAGATAGCTGTATCTTTTGCCCTTTGGCACTGGAGTGTCTTCCTTTGTTTCAATGAGTACACTGGAGTCACCTGAAGCGTCATATTTCATAAAAAAATGTGTCCTCTTCAAAAAATCCACTCTGTGGTTTGGTCTAGTAGTAATTTTGCCTTTGGTAAACATAAAGGAGCAGCTAACCTCCCTTCACTCCAACATCACCCCAAAACAAATTAACCTTGCTGAGGACTACAGCTGATGATGCAAACAAGGAGCACATCCATTCCAGTGACTCTTAAGAGAGCAGCAGAGTATCTGTGAAGGAATATATAGCCAGATGATCTTCCTAGGAACCAGTCCTCATAGAAGAGGTCCTCAACCACAGTAGCTTAACATTTGCTTTAGTTAAAAAAAAAAAAAAAATGTTTGACAGCAATCCTGGTAAGGCAAAAAAGGCCAGGTGTCTTTTCAACAGTTTAATCAGATTAACCACTCTCAAGTGAGTTTCTCCAGCGAGGTCTCAAAATGCTTCTTTATCTTACAGTATCATGAAAAAACATCAAAGCACTGCAGTTACTCTGAAATTATTTCTTACAGCACTAAGGAGACAGTGACCAAATATACTGTGCTTTGATGAAATACCACGATAAAAAAAGAACCTCAGCAGTGGTGTAGAATACATCACTATAAAACAAAACAAAACAAAAAACCAACCAAACAAAAAAAACCCAAAATAAACCCAAAAGACAAAACCCCCCAAACAGCTGTTATGAGTTACTGCCGCACATTGCTCTTATGCTTTCACACCAGTTCTTCCATCTCACTCCCTATGCCCATAAACATACATATGTTGGCCCTATATGGTACAAACAGGCTCCACCTAAAAATCACAAAAGTAGTTCTCACAAATGTGAGAGAAAAGCCTTTTTGGCTTCTCCTTTGTGATATTCCTTAGAAAAATACCTTCTGAGAACAGCTTTTCATTTCAACAAACTACCTAAACTTCCCGCTCACCATGAAGTGTCATCACTAACAACCCTGTGCCTGTCAAAATCAACAGAAAACTTCTTGCTAACTTAGCACTGACTCCTGATCAGGCCCTCAGAAACCCACGTTTTTCAGAAGCTGCTGTTTAGGCAGGAATAGAACCATGCCACCTGGTGGAAATCTGGATCAACACAATAAAAGCCAAGGGCAGTGAGCCACAGACTTGTACTTCTAAAATACGAGTGTTATTTATAAAGTACAAATATTTTGCCTTTACCTGTGTGTATAGAACTCACCCTTGAAACTGAATTTATCCTATGGTGAAAAGCTCTCCTTTTTCTTCTCAAATTTGAGTAATGGAAGCTATTATATAGTACCACTGGATATCCTTGAAAATAGTAAAACTTAGGAGCACAGAAGAGAACTATGCTGCATGTGAACCCCCCTTTTATCTGCATCTTGAGCAACTGACTAAGTATCCTTGGTAGGAAAAAGTTCCTCACCCAAATCAAATGTTCTTTTTTGGGGAAGTAATCACTTTCATCCTGTGAAAATCAGATTAAGTTTAAACCTACACCTTGGTGAAACCATGGGAGGTTTTTTGGTGGATCCTAAAACTTGCTATCCACTGGTTGGAGGCAAGGCAGCCACTAGCTGTAGTCTTCTCAGGGCTACTAGCAGTGCATCTGTTTCTGAAAGCTGCTGCTGGGAAGGTGCAGCTCAGCTTGTGAAGTCAGCCAAGTGTCAATTAACCCAACAAATACCTCAGAAATAAGACCTGCTAACATCTGTGTTCTTTCACTGAATCATCCTTACCCTGTGTTCCCACTTGAATATGTAACTACTGCCCTGGGAGGTATCCTCTGAACCTCATATGTAAATAACTCCACATCCAAAGACTTGACTATATCATAGTCAATGTTCATACCAACTCATTGCAAAATGAGATTAAAGTATTTCAAAGATTTCTTTCAGTGTTGTAGCTCATCAATGAACAGGAGACAAGAAGGAAGCAAAACTGCCAATGTGCAAAGCAGCTTGTTTTCAGAATATAAAAAAATAAATTGATTCGGCTTTGGGTTTTTTTTCCATCTGGCAATCTGCTGAATTATCAAATTAACCCAATGAAAATTCCTGCTTCTGACTGAATAGTAACACTGTTTAGATACACATTAAAGAAATAAAAAAGATACCTTGTGAACTACTCTTTTTCAAAGTCCTGTCTGCTCAGCCTTACCTTTCCATAGTAATGGAATGGATGGGTCATCACAACTAGAGGCATAATATTTATTACCATCTTCGAGCTCATTGTTGACTGTGTCACCATTTCCAACATTTTTGCTTTTAAGGCTGAAGAAATTTTGCATCCTCACATTGTATCTGAAAGTGCAAATGAAAAGGTCTGAAAAAGTTGGATTGTTGCATATCCTTGTCCAACTTCTAAGCATCTGAGAACAACTTATGCAAGCAAGCAGTAAAGCCTAGATGCACATTCTCAGCAGGAAGACCAAGAACAGAACCACACAAAAAGAATGATGGTCAATTAAGACCTAAAGGGCCTACACAGGAGAAAAGCACTTACTTCATGATAAGTATGTAGAATGAATACATAATGATGAGTACAAGGCTTTCCCACCTCAGAGAGACAAAAAAAAAAAGTGTTATAAGGCCATTAAACAGCTGTATGCTCTTCAAGTTTTATGCAGGGTGAATCAAACATCTAGTACAAGTCACATTTGTATACATAAGGTTCACATCATTAAGATTAGATGGTGTCTCAACAGAATGGGGGGGGAAGCAGACTCTCAAGTTCCAATAAGCATGCAAATATGTAACACATGTATTTCAGAAACGTGCTATGCAGACTGAAACCACAGCTACCCTCTGAGGATAACAATGTCAAGGCCTTTTGTTATTTCAGCGCTGAAGCACAGGCTAGGCACTCAAGAGGACTCTTCTAGAAGATGCTTATGTTCTTCCACTAGGATCACACGTTGGACTGTTCTTTGGGACACCTAGCGCCCCCATAAATATTAACAGCCAGAATCAGCAGGCCTTTACTTTTCCTTTCTCCACATGTGAATCTTCAGGCCTTAAATATAGCCTACTTACTTTGTTAATGTTTCCAGGTTCTTACATTTTCTTTTAGTTCCCCCTGATCATCATAAAAGATATAATCAAAGAAAATACATATGATTTTCTAGGTGTCAAATCCAGCTCATATTCCCAGCATGTATGAATGAAAGCTAATTACACTGCAACTCTGTTTAGTGATCAGTCCCATGGCAGAGATGGTACTGTAGGGAATAATTTACACAACTTACCATTCTATTTTCTCATCATATATGAACTAGAAGAAGGGGGAAAAAAAAAGTAAACACATAAATTGACCACTTCTCTGATCTATCTTGAAAATCAGTCAAATTTATTTAATAAATACCAGGCATATCTAACCAGAAGCTGCTTGAGTTTTGACCCTTTCTAACCAGAACTTTCACTGTATGGACTGTGCCCCTCAAAAAGCACAAACCTCGTGAACAAGGCTTGGATCCCTCTCAATGATCATTATAAACACTACTGAGTAAGACAGTGTGAGCATGTGAAAGAGACAGATATGCACAAATGTACACACAATGCTGTCCTGTGTAAATAATAGCAAAGTCATATATTCTGAAAAGACCTAGCTCTGAATCCTTTTAACAGCTAGACTAGTTTTGGTAGAAAAGACAGCCATTTTACCTCTGCTTTTAAGCCAAGTGATTATACACATTTTACTACTCCCTATATAATTCCTGTAACTGAACGGCCAGCTAGTGATCCATATTTATTACAAATTAAAGTGGATTCTTCCCTTTCTTGCTACCAAACCCAATAAACAGGTGTGTTTGGTAACTACTACACTGCTCTAGGTAAACAAAGTGGTATCCCATCTGTGCTCCATTTAGAAAAATTTACCCAGAATATGAGAATAAAATTACTGTGTAGAAGCAACAACCAGCCGCCTTCCCTATTCAAAACAGAGATGCAGCTCAAAGTTTTCACCTCCACAACAGGAAGTTCCCTAGGACAGAAGAGAGTGCTCACTGCAGTGAGCAACACTAGCCTGCTAGCCTGCAAGAACTTTACAGATTGTAGGTACAAAATGAATGGACATTGATGGACATGTATTCTGTGGGGTTGCATGAAGTATTCATATTTGGACCATATTGTAGAGTTGAGCTATCACTTCCAGATGTTACTAGGATTAGCTAGGAAAATCACAGTTTACTAGTGTTTATCTATGGGTAGCTGGCTGGACCTCCAAAACTTCAAAACACATTAATTGGTAAGAGAGCTACTTACAAGTATAAGTACAATCACAGATATTGTGTAGTACACAGAGTCCCGGAACACAGCCCACTGCGTGAGACAAACCACCTGAAAAATATCATAAAATCATAGAATAGTTTGGATTGGAAGGGACCTTAAAGACCACCTAGTTCCAAACTCCCTGCCATGGGCAGGGGCACCTTCCACTAGACCAGGTTGCTTAAAGCCCCATCCAACCTGGCCCTGAACACTGCCAGTGATGGGGCAGCCTTGTATCATACCTTCAGCCAATAAAATATGTAATTTTAAAGACAAAACAAAGGCCTCTATCTTGCAACCACTTAGGTGTGTGAGCAGAATTATTGCCAGCAGTGATTCTGGAACCAATCACAGTTTCATGCTTACAGAAGACATATCAGTCTGTTAAGACAATAGAACTACAATAATCACTAGTAATAAAAATCACAGAGAAGCTTCCATTAATGAATTTAATTTCTTACTAATGATATTTTAATTGGTCATAATTTTGATTGTTAAATACAATTCATTGTACTGAAGTAAATCAATGACTCCCACTTCATTATATCTGTGGATATATCAGACTTTATTCCTGAAAAAATATGATACACAGTCTAACCACTTACTGAGTAGATGGAGCAAATCTTATGTCCTAGAATCTCTGATCCCCATGACTACCCAGAAGGATCAGGAGATGCCACTCATCAGTTGACTGTGAACACAGTATTGTACAAGGAGGAGCCAGTTTCCTATGTATGCTACATGTTCAGAGTGCTGAAACTACAGTTGAACTGTTTGGAAACATTTGCTATTTCTAGCATTTGACAGTTTTCACAATACAAGTTCCTTTTTGGCTTTGACTAACACTTTTTTTTTTTTTGGTTGTTTGGTTTATTGTTTGTATGCTTGTTGAGTTGTGGGTTTTGCTTCTTGTTTGGGTTTGTTTTGTTGTTGTTTGGGGGTTATTCTTATTGTTCTTATTTCTGGGGGGTGTTGGGTTTTTTGTTTGCTTGTTTGTGGGGTTTATTTTGTTTTGTTTGTTTAAATATTTGCTCATGGAAACCCCTAAATTGTAAGCAACTGAACTCCACTGAAGGAAGTGTCTTACTAACCTGTCCTGCAAACAATCCACAAACACCAACAATGCAGAGGATGTTGAAAACTGCTGAACCGACAATGGTCCCTACTCCTACATCTCCATGAGTGATAAATACACCTGCAGAAGGAGCAAAACACACATTACTACAAAAGGTTCAATGAGGCCAAGTGCAAGGTCCTGCACCTGTGTCAGGGCAAACCCCAATATCAATACAGCCTGAGAGATGGAGATATTGAGAGCAGCCCTGCAGAGAGAGACTTGGGGGTACTGGTGTGTGAAAAACTAGACCTAAGTTGGACAATGTCCAACCATATCCTGGGCTGCATCAGAAGAAGTGCAGCCAGCAGTTAAAAGGAGATGATTCTGCCCCTGTACTCTGCTCTGGTGAGGCTCCACCTGGAGTCCTGCAACCAGCTCTGCAGTCCTCAGCACAGGAAAGGCATGGACCTGCTGAGGCAGCTCCAGAAAAGGGCCACAAAAGTGATTAGAGGGATAGAATACCTCTCCTATGAAAAAAAGCTGAGAGCTGGGGTTGTTCAGCCTTGAGAAGAGAAGACAGGAGACCTTATAGCACTGTTTCCATTACCTAAAGGAGGCCTACAAGAAAGCTGGAGAGGGACTTTTTACCAGGGTCTGTAGTGACAAGACAAGGAGTAATGGCTTTAAACTAAAAGTGGGTAGATTTAGATTAGATATAAGGAAGAAATTATTCACCGTAAGAGTGGTGAGGCACTGGAACAGGTTGCCTAAGTAAGTTGTGAAAGGCTTCTTTTCATGCAGTCCAGAATACACTTAGCCTTCTGGGCTGCAAACTCACACTGCTGGGTCACATATGAGCTTCTCTCATTAACTAACACCCCCAAAAGTTTCTCTTCAGGGCTGCTCTTAATCCATTCTCATATATCTCAAGTTCTCTCTCAGGGGCCTGCAATAAGTCTCTTCTTTTACTTCCTATGTTCAGAAACAGCTATTCATCACTGTGTTTTGAGAGGAGCTTCAGAGTTTTGTGAGATATTTTGAGTAGTTAATTGTACCATGAACTACAGGCTAGTTGACAGCTGCAATTGCTGATTATAAATGGACAGAACGAAAGCACTTTTGGATACCTCTGCTTGATCTGCTGCTGTTTTAACAGCAGATCTCATAAGAGCTACTGTGTGGGCTCCATACCTATAACAGACGCAAACAGTTCTGGAGTGGAGCTCCCTGCTGCCATGAATGTGGCTCCAGCAACATCTTCACTCAAATGTAGTTTCTGTAAGAAAAGCACTGGTAATTTTAGCACTGCTCCTGTATTTACATTGCACAGTTCTAGAGCTGCAAAGATAGAAGCTTTTCATTTTCTGGCCACAGTGCTGTTAAAAGATCAACAGTCATAGAATCATAGAATAGTAGGGTTGGAAAGGACCTTAAGATCATCTAGTTCTAACCCCCCTGCCATAAGCAGGGACATCTCACTATGATACAAATTGAGACATTGCTTTTGAGATGGCAAATACACTTTTGGCAAATAAAATGTTTATACCCTAACTCAGTGAAGTGTCAGACATTACTTATATATAACTGAATAGCCAATTGTGACTTACATGTAGCTTAGAGAAAAGCATCTCTACAGATTCAAAAATATTATAAGTATCTCAAATTGGTCTCATTAACACTTGGAACTCTAAACACAATCATTCAAGAATTAAGGGCTTCTAAAATTTGCAAATAAAAATCCATAAGGGAAAAATATAACCTCAGAGTATGAATCTCAAAACAGCAGGCCTGATTCTGGCTTCACTTTGCAACTGTGTTAATCAAAAGTGAGTCTGCTGGCACAGACAAAATTAGTATAACCATACACAGAGAGGCCTCTGTACTGCAGAGAGATCTACTTTTATGACAGTATCTCTTAAGCTCTAATAGGATAGAAATAAGAGCTCTCAGACCAGTGGAACCCATGTAGCTCTCTACAAGTGGGCTGTATCAATTTAATACTGTCTGAAGATCTTTCCTTTGAACTATAAAGAACATGTTATGGAGGAGCTTTTTCCTTTTCTGTAGTCTCTAGTCTCATCTTTGGTATCTCATTTTAATTCCAAGGATTGAAAAATGATTAGTGACAAAAAGAATGATAGAAAAAGCATGTGTCTTTCAGGCAGCATGCAACATTTTGAGGTGATGAAAATGGCATTCTACAGAACATGACAAAACAAACAAAAGCCCTTACTGCATCATTTGACCTACTACCAGTCATACTGTTGCAGGAGCTGAAACCTAAGTGTGCTATCTGGATTCTTCTTAGCTGTTTTAATGTTCAGCAGAACATTAGAGACAAGGATTTTATGAAGGATCAGTGACAACTTAATTGGTACAACCCAACTGGTACAACTTAAATATGGTATATAAGGTGAATGCTGAAGACAGGAGATCTGAAAAGGAAATAAAAGATCCCTCTTGAGTATTTTACTGTAACTGGCTGTCTCCCTTATTCTTCTATCTGTTTTTCTACCGGTAAGTACATAGCTGAGTAATACTAACAGGAATTTAGTACAAATACCCATAGCAAAATAGCCTTTTAATTAGCTACAGGAGTTTTTCAGAAAATAGTCACACACATTTCAAAGGAGAAGAGATTTTTATTTTGCCCTCAAAAGGGAATTAAAATCTGGTTTGCATTTTGTATTCATTTTCTAGTAGTTCACCAAAACCTTACCTAACACAACATTTACAGGCCAACTATTAATTCTACACTGTCCCAATGAACTCACGTAATTAGAATATTACATGTAATTTTGCAAAGTCTTCTCAACAGTTATGTAAAGGAATTATATTTATTTACTATTCTTTCCACATAAAAATGTGTACTCTCATTCCGTATCAAACCAAGGTACATATTTTTTCCATGCTTTTTGCCTTTTTCTCTACTTTATGTTAGGACCACATATGCTTGCTTTCTCCTTGCTGATACAGTGGTAAAAGTGCAATAAAATTTGCATAGCCAACACATTAATTTGTCTATGTATGACTTATTTTCACAAGTGACTTTTAAAACTAAGAGGACATTAATAAACCCAACTCATCCATATGCCATACCCATCCTAGCTACATGCTTCAGGTATTTAATAGTGGGTTTTGCCATCTGATCTCATTAAATCTTTCATTTTTTTCTCCTTGAGTGTGGCCAGGGGGACCAATGTGCCCATACCAAAGGATAATTTTTTGATGGAAAGCTCAAATAATTTGAAAAGTACCAAGGCCAAAAAGTTGACAGGAAAGAACTCCAAACAACAATGGCAAAAATGTTTGATTCTTTAATATTACAGAATCACAGAATTACCAGGTTGGAAGGGACTTCTAAGATCATCAAGTACAACCCATGCCCTACACCTCCACTAAACCATGTCACCAAGAGCCATATCCAGTCTCTTTTTAAACACATCCAGGGATGGTGACTCCACCACCTCTCTGGGCAGACTGTTCCAATATTTTATTATTCTTTCTGTGTAAAACTTCTTCCTAATATCCAACCTGTACCTTCCTTGGCGCAGTTTGAGACTGTGTCCTCTCATTCTGTCCGTTGCTGCCTGGTGAAAGAGACCAACCCCCACCTGTCTACAACCTCCTTTCAAGAAGTTGTAGAGGGTGGTAAGGTCACCTCCGAGTCTCCTTTTCTCCGGGCTAAACAACTCCAGTTCTCTCAATCGCTCCTCATAGGGCTTGTGCTCCAAGCCCCTCACCAGCCTCACTGCCCTCCTTTGGACGCGCTCGATCATTTCCACGTCCTTCTTAAACTGAGGGGCCCAGAACTGGACACAGTACTCAACGTGTGGCCTCACCAGTGCTGGGTACAGGGGAAGAATAACCTCCCTGTTTCTGCTGGCCACGCCATTCCTAATACAGGCCAGAATGCCACTGGCCTTCTTGGCCACCAGGGCACACTGCCGGCTCATGTTCAGCTGGCCATCAACCAATACCTCCAAGTCCCTTTCTGCCTGAACACGGTCCAGCCACACTGTCCCCAACTTGTATTGTCTAAATGAATTTCCAAAAGATGAATAAAGTTCTTTAACATACCTCACAAATTTTCTCCAAAGATGGAACAAAGAAGTCATCACATACTATAGCCAAAGCATAAAACATATAAAGAGCCTGTAAAAAAAAACAAATTTGGGAAATACTTCAAATTTTTCCTGTACATGAAAAGAGGAAAGAAGGCAATGTTATATTTATTCACACTAGCAGAAATATATAGCTTCACTTTTTATTCAATTCCAAATAAAAATCCCTCTGCTGATCAATTTATGCCATAAAACCAGATTCTTGAATGTAAGATTAAGTTTAAAGCAAGAATGTTTCCCAGACCCTTACAAAGGCTTACAAAGTTACATGGCCATCATCTGTATTTTCCACGAATTATCAGACCATGTAATTACATAGAAAGTAACACAATGTTGATTAACAATACCCAAGAAATAATCACACATGGAAATAAGTGGACCCTGACCATGGCTCACTGCACCAGACCTCTCAGGAATGATCCTGGTTCTCTGCACACGTGATTGCCCACTGTCTTCTGTGCCTTTATGTTCTGTGCTCAAGAAGTGGGCCCAATCCTACTGTTGTCTAACAAACACAATTCATTTTTACTTTACTTTCCCTGAGCAAGTAATGAAAAACCAGAGCTTGCAGGCCTTGTTTTGATTTTTTTTTCCTACAATAAAATATAAAACTCTCCACAATGTTTTCTGTGTTTCTTCAAGGGTTTTATATTCTAATTGCAATTACATCTTTTGCACAGAGGCACAAGTCACCAAGTCAAACCATTAACCTAACACTAACAAGTCCACCATTAAACCATTTCCCCAAATTGTATCAGAATTTATATATATGTATCAGAATTTATATAAATTAATTAATTAATACAATAAATATCCAAAATAATTAAGTCAATGTATCAGAATTTATATGTATCAGAATTTATATATATTAATAATTAATTAATACAATAAATATCCAAAATAATTAAGTCAAAGTATTAGAAACATGCTGATATATACACAGCTCTATTTAGTAAGGTCACTAAAATAATTAACATCTTATTAACAAAAGGAAAACAAAAATTAAGCACAGTAGAGGAAAACTTACAGCTATGATATGAAGCAGAATTCCTCCTTGCTGACGTTCTTTATTTGTAAATATATCTTCAGGAAACTCATTAATGGCTGAAAGAGAAATAAACGTTTTTATTTTTTTTTTAATGTTACATCATCTATAAACAAGAGACTGAAAAATAAGGATGAATCTGTAGAAATACATGACCAAACATGAGTGCATTTTTCAATTTATTACATTATAGCTTGCTCTGTCAAAAAAACAGAGACCTGATTCTTCAGTGTATTAATGACATCATTCATAGAATCATACAATGGTTTGGTTTGGAAGGGCCTTCACACAATAAGCAGGGTCATCTTCAACTAGATCAGGTTGCTCAGAGCCCTGTCCAAACAATGTTTCCAGGGGTGGTGCACCTACAGCCTATCTGGGCAGCCTGTTCCATTATTTCTCCACCCTCATCATAAAAAATGTCTTCCTTATATCTACTCTAAATCTACCTTCTTTTAGTTTAAAACCATTATCTCTTGTCATACTGCTACAGGTCCCATTAGAATACCAAGTTGTAAGGAACCTCAAGGATTATCTGGTCCAACCTTTCTTGGTAAAGCATGACCTAGAGACTACATGTCCCAGCACCCTGTCCAGCTGAATCTTAAAAGTGCCCAGCACTGGGGCATGCACCACTTCCCTGGGGAGATTATTCCAACGGCTGATTGTTCTCATTGTGAAAAACTTTCTTCTTGTGCCCAGTAAGTATCTCCCTGGCAGTAACTTGTGCCCATCACCCTTTATCTTTTCCATGTGAAAAAGTTTGTCCCCATCTTTCTTATAGGCCCCCTTTAAATACTGAAAGGCCCCAAGAAAGTCTTGCCAGAGCCATCTCTTCTCCAGGCTGAACCACTCCAACTCTTTCAGCCTGTCTTTGCAGCAGAGGTGCTCCAGCCTTCTGATCATCTTCCTGTCTCTCCTCTTGACCCACTCCAACAGGACTGCATCCTTCTCATGTTGGGAGCCCCAGAGCTGAAAACAGCACTGCAGGTGGGGTTTCACCAGAGCAGAACAGACAGGAAGGATAACCTCTCTCAACCTGCTGGTTATGCAAAGACTTAAACCCACCTCTACTATACTGTATTTCATATTCTTAACAACTTGGTTTTACTATCATCTCCTCTATGTCTCCTCCTCTAAATACACTTCCAAAGTAATAGGCACAGGTGCAAAAAATTCATCCTGAAATAATGCTCCTGGCTTTAAGTGTGCCTTGCCTGAAAAATTACACAACGGTTGTAACCTTCCAGCAGGTTCTTCACTATAAACTTTCATAGGGGTTCCACAGTCTTACAGATTAGAGTCCAAGTACTTCCTCCAGAAATTCTGCTATCTAAATCTGGTGAAAGAGGAATGAAACAGAAATTGTAGGTGTATGATATGGATGTGCAAAGACATGAGTTTTGACTCTGAAGTTGTGTGGACCTCAGTTAGAGGATCTGTGTTCCACACAAAGGCAACAGAGTGAAAAAAGGATTCCAGATGGTGGAGACAAAGACAACTACTAAAACAAAGGCCTGAAGACATATATGAGGTAAAAAACATCTGGATTGGCAAAAGAGGCAGGGCTAGAGATCTACGGTGCCTCAGACAGGTGTCTGGGAAGTTTAAGGGTGAAAATCATTTCAGCCACTGGAATCCAAATGCACTCAAGTCATTAAATTATTATTCAGAAAGAGATGCTCCTGTCTGCAAGGACTTGTACATGTAAGTTGACAACATAAGAAGCTTCATAAGGCTCCCGTGAATTTACCATAATACACTGAAACTTGAAGAAGGAAACAGAGGAAATATGAGATCATCTTTCTCATATTAAAATCTGTCAGTTTAAAGAAATGCTTAAGAGCACAACATATGATAATTATGCTGCTCCATTTTCAATTTCAATGGCGTATTTCCTTAATTTCTCAATATAATTTTGCAAACAGTAACTATGAACACAGAAACTAATAATTTGAGGTACTGTTGATGGTTTTTACAGACTAGACTTCAAACATCCTAAACCAGCCTTATTTTTAGGAAACGTTGCACTGTAACTCTTTGAAGATAACACTTTTTGCAGAATCTTAAATTTGAGTTACCTGTAACAACCAAATACACTTGAAAATCTTAGCTGCAGTGAGAGGACCATCTACTTTTGAAGATGTCAGACTTAGCATCTCCTCAATCTTTGAGTTTTATATAAATACAAAACCGCCCCTTCTCATCTCTACTACACACACCTACATGTGTTGCATGCTTGGCAAAGACTTGAACAGTGTCTCCATGCAAAGCTGAGGATCCCATAGCTGCTTTTTTCCTTACTGCCCACTACCATAAATGTTTTATGGCATTTATGATATGAATTACTAAGCCAGCAGCACACAGTGTTTAAAACTTCATACTACATAAATCACACCCGCCTTCCAAAAGTCAAAGTAATCATTTTTTCCACTAACAATTAATTAACATTATTAATAATTAAAAAAGCATTAAGGAGTCTTCTCCTTTGGGAGAAAACACCCAGAGCTGCAGCTGCTGGCATTTTACACAATATGGCCTTTCTTGCATCACTTGCTAAAATACCATGCTCACACAGCTGTGTTCAGGACATGCATACTATTTTTCTTATCGTATTCCCCATTTTCCCTCTGTCTCCTCCATTCAAGCCGTGGCTGTGAGAATTCCAACAATGCACTAGGAAAGCAGAGACCAGAGCTTAACCTGAGTCTCTAGCAATGATTATGTGACCCTACATATGGGGCACACATCCTTTCACATAGCCTGATGCAAGAGTTTGCAGCTCTGATCACAGGTGCTTGTGCCAGGAGGGAATATGTCCCTGTCCCATAACTTGGCAAAACAGCTGTCACCTGGCATGATATTATCTACCCAGTAATTTCATTTAGTTGACCGTAAAACATTTCAAAGTGTAATATTAAAAATGGTTAAGTCAGTATAAACTGAGATTTCAAGAAGCATGGATAAAAATCACTATCTTTCTAATGGGACTTCACTTCCTTGAAGTTAATATCAACTAGGAAATCAAAAGATGTCAAAGGTAAGAGCCAGAAAATAAAATGAGCCCAGGCATCTGATCACCAACCAAACGCAAACCAGCTTCACTGCAAAGTATCTTGCTTCATGTGTAGTTTGGTGATGTAGTATTCATAATAAATAACTACTTTATCTGCTTGCCTCACAGAGGTAATTTTAAATTAACAGGAAGGCAACTTTACTCAAAGATAACATTCCTCTTTACACAGAACTCATGGTATACATTCGTTCTCACAAAGAGACACTACAAAATCTTCTTTAAAACTCAGTGAAATGAAGAAAGGATCTGGAGTTGGCAAGTAAAATTTCTTCCTTAATGAAATGGCCACTTGCCAGTGAGTTCTAACGTAAAGCCTGGAGATTTTCAATGCAAACATTTGCTGTCTTTGTGGCTTTATTATCCAGATAATCACAGGTTTTGTAGAACTGCCATCTATAAATCCTGCATACCTTATGTACATGCGCTATTCTTTATTTATTTGCTGTATCATGGTTTTAATATTTTAAAGATTTGCTTTTCTTACCTACTGTTATGATAACCTGGTTGCTCAGGAAAAGGTTGTCTGGATTATCTTGGTTCCTAGCTTCAGCCTGAGACTCAACATCACTGAACTGGGGGGGGGGGGGGGGGGGGGGG